>CM060897.1:122837675-123070175 GCA_030762935.1 Hymenopus coronatus | reverse complement strand
TACAACGATACATGTGTCAATACATGTAATGAGCTACTTTTGGAATAGACTATACCTCAGCGAGTGCATTTTTACGCTACGAACCCCTCCCCAATGACACTACCTTCTCTTTATATCACTGACTGCTCTGTGTAGCTGTGTGCGCTTCGAAACCCAAGACCGAGCTTTATTAATAATTACTCTCCTTACTGTAGGTAAGTAGTAGAGTCAATAAACATATAAATATATAAAGATTTGTTTAACATCGCCCTTATTTTCCATTGAATTGTTTAAAATAAAAGTCTGGGAAGGAACGGTTTAGATAACGTGGCTGACCCTATTCTTGCTTATGCATTCAGAGCATGGTTATTTATGGCTTCATTTTCTTTCACCTTACTGCACTACAGACGAGGTCAGTATTACAAAACATTGTATAATATGAATGCAGCAGATACATAATAGGAAGCCATACACACAAGTGCACTTGCTTAGACCCCAGGTGAACATAGATGATGAATGACAACCACCAAGGTCGCCATTCCAACGATAATCTGTTACCGTGATACTTTCCGCCAACTTTATTCCCATTTGCCCTTCCTTGTCCTTATCCGTGGAGCAGAGATTACCTAATCTAGAAATGTTAAGCAATATCGTGAGGTAACGATTTAGTCACAGCTAACCAAGTTGGTTAAGAACACCGGAATATTTGCAACCTATATTGAGATGTCTCAAACAAACATTTAGAAATAAGTTCAAAAGCTTCAGCCCTAACTGTTGAGGTTTCAAAAACGATTTGAACCACTAAAGTATGTAACAGAACTTTCATAAAACCTGGAAAAATGCTATGAATTATTTAAAAATGTCAAATGAGCTCCAAACTAAAACTCTTCAACATAAAACTCTAATTAAAATCTTCACATAAACTTAAATAAAAGAGCAGAAAGCCCTCAAACAACCAGTTGGAAAAACATCTGCTGAGTTTTAACTCTGTACATATTATTCTTAAAATGTTTTTCTTCTATTTACTTATATAATCGAGATAACCATTAGCAGAAATAGTCTTATTAGTTGCTTCCTTGTAAGTAGAAGGAACATTAGGGAACACAGAGACTAAAGCGACAGTCAATTTTTTTAAAAGCTGGTTGCTATGTGATTGCAGCTGGTTCTATTTGCATTGCCAGGAGTCGAATGAGAAAAGTGTAAGCAAATTAAAATTGAAACAAATAACAAGTAATATTCCAGAAATGGATGTCTACAAAAGCACTGGATATGTCATAAACTGTGGTTTTAACAATATCTTCATTTTTGTGTAGTAACTTTTTGTCTATCTCTTACGGGTTACCACTTAGAAAAAGTCAGAATGAAGAGGACTTCAGGAGTTATTCCTAGTAAATTAGAGATATTCATTTTATTTGTCATGTAAGTATATTTAATATACCGTATCTGTAATCAAAATTATTAGAGGCATTTTGTTAAAATCAGAATCAAAAAGGGTTGAGGGAATTTCTTGAAAATCACATTCTTGGAACTTGAATTTAAATATCAGGTTTAACTGGCTTTTCGTTTTTGAGTTATCGGTTCACACACACACACACATACACACACACACACGCATGCACGCACAAGCGAAACTTTTTCTAAAAATGTTTCTTTCGGATTCAGATGACTCTAAAATGTGTATTTCCAGTGAAATCTCGATATCGACTTTTTGGTTGAAATAAAATACCTTCTCTACTTATGTACTATGGCTAGGTAAAGAAAGTAATACAAAAATAACTCTAAAGAGTTAGTTTATTTGGTGTGTGTGTACTTCAGAAAGGCATGCAGAGTTATCCTCACTTCAAATGCTACCATTCGAATACACAAAAGTTTAGAAAATAACTATTAAAACACCGTAAAACAGTGTTAAAGGGAAATAAACTGGTGTATTCCATTCACATGACTTTCCCTGCCTCTCTGTAACAAATTATTCTTTAAAAGCTTATTCTTCTATATTTTATACTAATCAAGAAAAGCACTATCAGACATGGTTATAGATATTTGGTTACTTCTAAGTAGAAGGGAAAACACTAGGCAAAAGCGAAATCAAATATTTTAAAAGCTTGTTGTAATATGGTTGAAATTTATTTGTGTGCTAGGAGTTGACAAATTCCAGTATGAAAAAAGTCTGTCAGTGCCTGAAATACACTTACAAGTGTCAAAAACACCTGTAAAACAGCAGTGTCAATAATGCTATTAGAACTGTCTCAAATGCCTCTACTGGCATTAAGAAAGCACAGTCTTCTCCCTAGCACGGTGATAGCGCGGCTGCTTACCAAGCGGGTGACCCGGTTTCGATTCTCGGTACCGGTATGGGGATTTTCTCCTTTGGGAGACCTGGTCTAGGGTGCTTTTAGACTCGTGGGGTCCCTGGGGGAAAAGTAGTGGCTCCAGGTTGTGTAGGCTGCATCAACCGCCCGGGAGGGACTCAGAGCGCTAACCACGTCTCACCCTCCAGTGCTGCAACCATCCATGATGCTTATAGTGGGCAGAGATGGGTGACGCAGCGGTCGGACGGCAAACCTTGGCCCGACTTCGGATTATTGTGCCACGGAGAGTAGTATAACATTTGTAAAAATACTTCTAAAATACGCTAAGTGCTATAAAACACTCTCAAAATCAGATAACATTACAGAAAAAGTGCCCTGAATTGGAATGTTCAGGGTACCTTTGACCATACTAGTCACGAAATATCTTAAATATACGGTAATTTAATCAAAATAGTTTGAGCCATTTCTGAGAAGACTTTTTTTTACTTTCTCTAATGCATATGTGTACATAATAGGTAGAGAAGGTATTGCATTCCACCCCAAAATTAGATGTCGAGAATTCACCGGAAATATATGTTTTGATGTCCTCTGAGTCCGAAAAAAACATATTTAGAAAAAGGTCCTGTATGTGTCTCTGAGTCTGTGGACAGCTCAGCTCAAAAACGAGAAGACCATTAAATACCAAATTTGGTATTTAGACTTACACGATGATTTTCAAGAAAATCTCACACTACAAACTATCCTTTACATGGAAAATGTTTTGAAAATGTTATTTTTATCAAAAAAGGCTCTAACGATTTTGATCAAAATACCGTAGCGTGGTGGTAGCGTGTCTGCCTCACGTTCACAGGTCGTGAGTTCGAATCTCGCTTAGGGTGAGATACTCGGATAAGGGTTTTTCGGGGTTTCCCTTATCCTTTGAAGACGAATGTCGAGTAACTTTAAGCTTCATGGACCCCGAGATCATTTGAGCATCATTTCACCAATTTCATTCGTCGTCCGATACGACCAACTGGGTTAAAGGACGTTAAGCTACAAAAAAAAAAAAAAAAAAAAAAAAAAAAAATGTGTATTAAACATATTTACATCATAAATAAAACATATATTCTGAAATTTCTGGGAATAGCCTCTGAAGACCTCTTTATTCTGGATGGGTTTTACAGAATTTTGCATAATGGTCAAACCATAATAAATAGACAAAATCCTACACAAAATCGTAGATCTCGTTAAAAAACATAAGTTATTTCATACACTTTTTTTCTTGTAGAATTAACCGTTTTTGAGATAATCATTGTTATTGGTTTCAATTTTAAACAACTTAACTCTTATCAAACAGGACAATGCAAAGCGAAGCGAACTTCAACTGTTGCACATTTAGACCATTTTATAAAAGATTTGACTATCGCTTTAGTCTAATGTATCCCCTTATTTCTCTTCCACTTACAAAGAAAGTAATAAGACCAATTCTGCTAATGTTTGTCTCGAACAGCATGATGAACATAAAGAATAATCTTTTGTAAGAATAGTTTGTATATGGAACAAGCTAGAGAACGTCATGTCTTTGGAACACATCAGATTTTTTTTTTGAGTTATGTTGGCAGCCACAAGCGGATGGACGGACACATAGCTACATGGACTTGTTTTATAAAAATGCATTTTTTGGATCCAAGGCACCTCAAAACGTATATTTCCGGTGAAATGTACATATCGATTTTTGAATGGAATGCAAAGCTTCCTCTACTACAGTAAGCTACTTTATCTGTATGTAATAACACCAATATGTTGCTAGTATTCCAGTTTACTATCTCTACCACGTTTGTACAAAGTACTTAGTAGAAGGTGTTTTTTCCACCCAAAATTCGATACCAAGATTTTATCGGAAATACGTGGTTGAGGGCATTTTTAGAAAAAATCCGTATGTGTGTGCGTGTGCGTGTGTGTATGTATGTGTTTGTGGGCAGCATAGCTCAAAAACGAAAAGTCGGTTAAATACCAAGTTGGTGTTTAAGTTCAGTATCTTCCAAGGATGCGACATGAAACTATTCACTAAAATTCCGCCACCCCCAACTACCCTTTATATAGAACATTTTTCGAAAATTTTTATTTTTTCAAAAATGGCTCTAATGATTTTGATTAAAATGACATATTTTAAAGATACCTTCATGACAAACGAAATGTATATCTTAAATTTTCTGGGAATAGATTCTGAAGAGCTTTTTATTCTTGATGGCTTCTGTATAACTCGTATACCGTAAGAGATAGACAAAAAATTACTGGACAAAACTGTGGATCTCATTAAAACGCCCAATTTACATTATATACGTTTTTGTTGAGTTCTCCGATTCCAAGATATTCCTTATCACTGGTTTCAATTTTAAGCTTCCTAAACTTTTCTCAAGCGGGCAGTCAACGTTCGTTTCATCTCTATTGTGTTGCTCCTGGGAATGGAAAAGAGAACCGAGTTTCAATTGTTTCACATTGCAATAGGTTTTAAAATATTTTACTGTCACTTGTGAAGTGTATTCCCTTATTTCCCTTCTACTTACGAAGAAGCAAGTAATAAGACCATCTCTGCTAATGTTTATCTCGATTAGCGTCATGAAGAAAAAAAATATTTTGTAAAAAGAGCTTATTTCCAGAATAGACAGAGAAGTCGTGTGAATAGAACACATCAGAATTTTACTTTCTCTGCACTACTATATACCTACATAAAAGGTATTGCAATGCACCCAAAAATTCGACACCGAGTTTTCACCGGAGATACAAGTTTTAGGACTCCCTGAATCCAAAAAAGCATTTTTACAAAAAGGTCCTTATGTGTATGTGTGTGTGTGTCTATGGTCAGTATAGCTCAAAACTGAAAAGGCCATTAAATACCAAACTTGGTATTTAAGTTCAGTATCTTTCAGGGAAAGGATGAGAAAAGTTTCAAGAAAATCTTCCCCCTACCCAAACTACTCTTTGCAGGGACATTTTTTTGAAAGTTTTGTTTTTCTCAAAAATGGCTGTAACGATTTTGATTAAAATACCACATATTAAAGCAATTTCCATCACAAATAAAGTGTATATCTTGAATTTTCTAGAAATAGCTTCTGAAGACCTGTTCAGAATGGATGAATTTTACTGAATTTTGTATAACTATTAAACCGTAAGAGATAGACGAAAATTTACTAAACAAACAACGAAGATCTCGTTAAAACACACAGTCTATGACATATACATTTTTTTTCGTGTAGTATACGGTTTTAGAGATATTCCTTGTTATTAGTTTCAGTTTTAAAATACTTAAAACCTTTTTCACGCGGGAACTTGTCAACCTCTGGCCACGCAAAGAAACGGATTTCAATCCCATAGCAACCACACTGTAAAACATTTGACTGTCGCTTTAGTCAAGGGTATTCTCTTATTTCCATTCTATTCACAAGGAACTAAGTAATATGACTGTTTCTGTCAATGTTTATCTCGATTATCATGAAGTAGATAAAACAATAAGCTAATTAAAATTAATTTGTTACTAAGATGTAGAGAAAGTCTTGTAAATGGAGCACATCAGATTTTTTGTGGTAGTTTAGTGTGTTATAACCTCGTAGGTCATATCGGACGTTGAATCAAATCAGTGGAATGGTGCTCAAATGAGCCCGATGTTCATGGAGCATAATGTTACTCGACATTCGTCTCTTCAAGATAACGGAAAATCCCAGAAAAACCCCTTAACCGGGTAACTGACCCTAGCGGAAATTCGAACACTGGAACTCTTGAATGTAAGGCACACAGGCTCCACCACACTAGCGGGGTTTGTTTTACTTTCTTTTCTTGAAAATAGAGAAAATTAAATACTCTGATGACTTTTTTCCGCCAGATTTATGTAAAATCTTGATTAGTTCCGTTACAGAGCTACGTCCTTGAAATGACGCGTTTTGGGAAGGTCTTAGGATCCAGTTGTTAATCGTTAGAAAGCAACCTTAAGAATGTGCAGTTATTAGTATTAGGCAAATATCCCATTAATTAATAGCATTAAGAGCGAACAGGCGCCAGTTGTCTTGTTGGTCAACATGCTCGCCTCACATTCAAGGGCGGAGGTTATTAACTTGTCAGGTAATGGAAGTTTTCATACACTCTGTAGTTCTCTATTGACCTCGAAACATTAATGTCGCATAGTGAGAACGAGTAAATTAAAATCTGATGTGATCTACTACTTCATGCTAATCAAGATAAAACATAAGCAGAAATTTTGTTATTACTTAGTTTCTTATAAGCTTAAAGTAATATCAATTTTTAAAAAGCCGGTTACCATGCGATTGAAATTCAGTTCCCCTTGCATGGCCAGAGGTAACAGTAAAGAAACAGGAATAACAAATTTCGTTTAAGAAAAGTCTATTTTAAAATTGAAACTATTAACAAGGTATATCTAGGAAAAGGTTCACTCTACAAGAAATAAATTGAAGGTTTGTGCTCTATTTTCTTTCTTTCTATCTCTTACAGTTTTCCAACTACGCAAAAGTCATCCAGAATAAAGAGGTCTTCAGAGGCTATACCCAGAAAATTCGAAATATGCATTTTATTTGTCAAGTAAAAATCTTTAGTATATGACATTTTAATAAAAATGTTAGAGGCATTTTTAAGGAAAATAAAATTTTCGAAAAGGAAAGGAGAGGTAATCTTCTTGAAAATCTTCGTGTCGCATCCTTGAAGCTACGAGGGATGATCAGAAACTAAGGTTGCAAGGCCTATATTCTTGATGTTTCTACCTTCACAGCAAATTTAGTAGCTTAATCTTAGTAGTGTGCGGTAATTTTAATACATGAGGCTGGCAACTGCAGAGTTTCAGCCAACTGCCATCTACAGCGCTACTGCAACGACTCGTTTGGAAAACTGGTCTCCCGAAGTAATCCGCTCAGTTACTCAATTTCTGTGCGCGAAACATGTAACCGCTACTGATATTCACCAATAGCTGGTAGAGGTTTATGGAGGGACTATAATATCTCGCCAGTATATCGCAGAATGGTGTCGAAAGTTTCCGGCCGGTAATACCGGAAAGTTTGTTCCCGGTGGGTTAAGGAAATCTGCCCAAGGAAAGGCGGCTCTCCACGGAAGGGAAGAGTTTTCTTCACCGCATTGTCATGGGTGACGAAACATGGATTCATCAGTATACCCCAAGCAATAAGCGGTCATCAATGGAATCGAAACACCCCTCTTCTCCAAAGACAAAGAAGTTAAAGATGGCGCCATCTGACGGGAAGGTGATTGCCACTTTGCTATCTGACAGCACGGGTGTCATATTCGTGGTTTTAGAAAGAGAGCACACAATGAATGCTGACCGATACTGCGAGACCATGCGCGAAGCAATCAGGAAGAAATGACCGAGGGTGTCATCTTCCTTCACGACATCGCGCGATCTCGTATAGCCCAGAAGATCACCACGCTGTGTGAGCCGTTTCGCTAGGATTCATCGGCCACCCTCCCTACACCCCGGATCTCGCTCCAAGCAGTTTCACCTTTTTCTCACTTGAAGGAACACCTAGGAGACCGATGATTCGCTTCAAATGAGGAGGCGCAACACTTCACGAGACGTTGGCTGAACACGCAAGGACAGCGTTTTTATCAGGAGGGAATATTCAAACTCACTCCACGAAGCGACAAGTGCCTCAACCGAAATGGAGATTACATTGAAAAATATCCTAATGTATGTACTATCGGATGGCTGTATTGAATGTACGAAATAAAATATATCGTTTCGCTGCAGGCTTTGTAACCTTAGTTTCTGATCATTCCTAGTAATTATCAAGTTTCGTATCTAACCGACTTTTGGGTTTCATTGCTTACGAACACAAATACACACATATGCGCGTGCGCGCGGACCATTTTATAAAAATTATTATCTTGATATAGGGTAAGCTAAAATGGGTATTTTCAATGAAATCTCGGTATCGAATTATTGGGAAATGCAATACCTTCTCTACATATGTACTATGTACTAAAGAGGGACAGTAAAAATCTGAGTTTCTCTACCCACTCTTCAACAAACTGCTCTTGTAAAGGATTGTTCTTCTATCTTCTTAATTTAATGGAAGCAAATACATGCAGCAACCTTCATGTGCATTTCCTTAAATATAACAATAGAAATAGGTAAATACGGTAGGCTTATGTGATAATAAAGTTTTTAAAAGCGGGTCACTATGTGTTCACGTTGTAATTCTTATGTGATAGCCGTTGACCAGGAGAAGAAAGAAAGAAACAAGGGAAACAAGAAAAAGAAAATGAGAGAAAGAATGAGAGAACGAAAGAAAGAAGGAAGGGCAGAAAGAAGGAAAGAAAAAAACGCAATTACGGCTTTCTACTTGGAAACGGAATTAAGTATTGGAAAATTTAAACAAGAAATATCTCGGAAATTATTAACTCCCAAAAACATACTTGACATAACTTGCTTCCTTAATGAGATCTAGATATCTACCATTACAAGTGTAGTAAGATTTCGATGTCTTATGGTTTACCTGTTATACAAAAGAATGAAGAAGATTTCAACGGTTACTCCCAGAAAATTTAGATATTCATTTCATTTGTCACGAAAGTATCTTAAACATTCTAATCAAAATTGCTTGAGCATTTGGAACAGTTACTGGATACCAGTAGGTGTAGTTGTAGATGTAGTTTGTAATATGGAAGCTAGCAGTTTAATTTAGTTAGTAATCATGTTAGATATTTAATTTTTTTATGTTTAATTTTATTGTAAATGTATGAGATTTTTTGGAAATAAGATAGCTTGGCAACTAAATGTCAGGACAAAGTGAAGTATCGTGTTTCGTATTTAACCGAGCTTTGATTACTTTGGCTACCATGTAGATACAATCTGCATAAAAGGTAGAGAAGGCATTGTATTCTACCCAGAAATTCGTGTACGCGCCCGTGTGAATCTACGTCCATGTGTCTGTAAGCAGCATAACTCGAAAACGATTATATGTGACAGTAGATTATATGTGATCATGTATGCTGACGTATTTGCATTGGTATTAACACGCCAGTAATATTTATGGAGGTAACAAAAGAATGGTAATCTAATGTATGCAGATGAAATTCTGTTCTAACTATGGTTACCAAACAAACATTGTTGGATATTTTTCATTCTTAAAAATGATACAATAATTGATAATAATTAATTTTAACATTACAATTATTGAAGTTGAACGTAATGTTAAAATACGAGGGTTGGGGCAAAAGTCATGGCAACTATTTATTTTCTTGAAGATACCAGTTCGGTTGGAAAATGTGACATATTCAAGCGAAAGGACAAGTTATCTACGTTGTTGACAATGAATAGCACTGCATATCGTAACACACTAATTTATTACGGTAGTATACAGGGCAATATGTCCTTCACGGTACAACAGAATCACAACACAGCACACATACAGTGAGACATGACAAACCTGGGCCTAAAGACCCTCAAAGTAGTCCCCTGCTACTGTCATCACACGCTGCCAAGAAGGTGGGAGGCGCTGAATCCCATGTGCCGCAGCATTTGCCGCACCATGTGTGAATCGGATCATTGCTCGCGCACAGCATTAGCAATGTCCTCTCATGTTGCAAACCGCCTTCCACGTAATGGTTCCTTAATCTTTCGAATGAGATCAAAGTCACGGGGTGAAATATCGGGAGATTACGGTGGGTGCTCCATTTCTTCCCATCCCCTACGTTGCAGTAGCTACCCTACACACTCTGCTTTATGTGGCTTTGCATTGTCGTGCAGGATTATTGCACTGTCCACAAGATCCAGACGTTTCTCCCGAACGCCACGTCGCACCTGTCGCACCAGGAAGTTCCTGTAGACTTGTGCTGTCACTGTTCTGCCATGTGGAACAAAGTGGCAAACAATGATACCCCTGACGTCATACGCGACGATCACCATCAATTTGACTGAGGAAGGATTCTGACGGAACTTCTGCTTCCTTGGTGATCCAGCATGTCGCCGCTCCGCGGACTCAGTTCTGGTTCGTATGCCCTGGCCCAAAATTCATCGATGGCGATTATTCGTGATAAGAATTGATCGCCGTTCTGTTGCCAGCGTGCAACGTGGTCGGAGCATATTGCATAGCGCACCCACCTTTGAACTTCCGTCAGTACATGTGGTAGTCACCGCGATGCGATTTTGCGTAGTTGCAGCTCATTACGCAATATCCTGTGGACGGTGCGTTTCCCGATGCCACTTGCCCTCTCTAACTCCAGTAGCGTCCATCTCAGTCTTCATCCAGGAGCTGTTCGATGACGGCACGTGTCACGTCGGTCCGCGCACTGACAGGTCGTCCCGAACGTTGCTCATCACTGGTTGACACACGTCCTTGCTGAAACTTTCCGACCCAGCGTGCTACTGTACGGTATGGTAGGGCATTATTCCCAAGGGCTTCCACTTATTCACTGTGACATTCCATCGCATTTCTCCCTCGGAGAACGGCTGTTTTAATGTAAGCGTGCTGTTCAACACGGGTTACTTCCATCTCGCACGACACTCACCAACTGACTGATTTCACAGCCCTCGATGCGCTACTACCAGCTATCACAGAGCCATCTGTTGTTTTGCATACACACTATGCCTGCAGAATTTCCACACGACACATATACGTTTGTGATCCGTTCACATATCTACAAGAAAAAAAACTAATTACATGACTTTTGCCCCAACCCTCGCATAATAAAAATTAAAGTGCAAGTAATAAATGCAAATAGATCAATCTTATACAACACGCGCCATTGTAACAGACGTATATGAGTTGTCATGTCAATCAATATTATAACATTTATGTTTGGGAAGAAAAGTATTTTAGTATGTATTTGTAAAGTGTTAGTAGGTTTCTACGTTAATTGGGCTTAAGTTAGGAAGCTACTCAAAGCAAATATTGTTAAAATGTGCTTTGGCTCATTTCATTTGCATCTATATTTTTAAAGATAGTACAATTAACGTGAGTCCAAAAGAAACATTTTTGTAAAATAGTCCGTATATGTGTATGTGTTTGTGAACAACAAAATCAAAAAAAAAAAAAAAAAAAAAAAAAAAAAAAAAGGCCATTAAATACCAAATGTGTTTACGAACACTAAGATTATCAAGAAAATCTCCACTCCAAACTATTCTTTACTTGAAATGTTTTTTGAAATTTTGATTTTTTCAAAAAATGCTCTAACGATTTTGATTTAAATACAATGTATAAACGATAATGCATGACAAATTGATTTTTTTGGAATAGCCTCTGATGTCCTCTTCATTCGAATGACTTTTGCACAACTAGACAACTAGTAAACCGTATGAGATGGAAAAAACTTAGTACACATCAATTGTAGACTTCGTGATAATACACGTATGTAAAACACATTTTGCTGTGGAACTATCAATTTCCGAGATATTGCTTGCTAAACCATCCAATACTTAATACTGTTCTCAAATGGGAAGTTTTTATTCATATTTCTATTTTCTCTACACGTATTATGTGCAGAGTGTATAGAGAAGGTTTTGCACTCCACCCAAAAATTCGATACCAAGATTTCACCGGAAATATGTTTTAAGGCCCCCTGTATCCAAAAAAAGCATTTGCAGAAAAAGGTCTGTGTGTGTGTCCGTGTATCCGTTTTTTTTTTTTTTTTTTGCGTTGTGTTTTACGCCCGCTTTAACTATCTATGGCACCGCAGGCGATGACACTGATGATGCATGAATGATGATGGAGCACCGGTGGAATGCAATGGCGGGGGAAACCGGAGTACCCGGAGAAAACCCGCCCCAGCGCCACTTTGTCCACCACAAATCTCACATGCAGTCGCTTGGGATCGAACCCCTGCCGTCTAGGTGAGAGTCAAGTGGTCTAACCACTCGGCCACGGCGCGACCTCCTGTGTCCGTGTGTCTGTGAACACGATAATTCAAAAACGAAAAGTGGGTAAAATACCAAATTTGATATTTATTCAGTATCTTCCAGGGATGCGACACGAAGATTTTGAGAAAAATCCCTCCACCCCAAACTACTCTTTACATGGAACTTTTTCGAAATTTTTATATTAAAAAATATGGTTCTAACGATTTTGATTAAAATATCGTATATTAAAGATATTTACCTGGCAAATAAAAATGTATATCTTGAATTTTCTGGGAATAGCCTCTGAAGACTACTTTATTTTGGATGAATTTTACGGAATTTTACATAACTGCTAAACCGTAAGAGATAGACAAAAACTTAGAACACAAAAAATATAGAGCATATTAAAACACACAATTTATATTATATACATTTTTTTTTTCGTGAAGTTGATCGTTTTGGGGATTTTTCTTCTTTTTGGCATCACCTTTAAAAAACTTATACATTTCTCATACAGGAATTTGTCAACTTCTGTCCATAAAAACAAAGGAACTTCAGTCACGTAGCAACCAGCTTTTGAGTATCACTTTAACCTATGGTACTCCCTTGCTTCCTTCTACTTATAAGGAAGCAAGTAATAAGACTATTTCCGCTAATTCTTTCCTGATTAGCATGAAGTAAATAAAAGCATAAGCTTTTTAACAATAACTGTTTCAGAGATGTAGAGAAAGTCATGTGAATGGAACAGATCAGATTTTTCATCCTAGTCAAGCAAAGAGAACGGAATTTCAATAACATCACATAGCGACCGGTTTTTATAAAATTTGACTATTACTTTAGATAATATTATAAGCACTTCCTGATTCCTCTTGTACAAGGAAATAATATCGTAATCAAACAATTTCTGCATTATCTCTCTAACCATGAAGTACGAGTAAACGTTTGTAAGAATAGTTTTTTGTACCATAAGTAGAAAAAGGCAAAGGAATGTAGCACATCAGATCTTTTTGTGGCTATTTTCTGTTAATCAAGAAATAATTTCATTACCTCTCACATGTCGATGATATAAGGAAGATAAAGGAAATCTAATCGTTAGTCAGATGTTTAAATGCTAGTGACTATATACTGGGCATAGTCTTCCCATGGCATTATAGAAACAAAAGAATAGCGACAGCTTTTTAACAGCCAACTGCTGTAGCCGTGGTCGTTTAGCGTTGATGTTCTACCGCGATGGATCGCGATTTCGAATCCCGCTACGGGTATAGATGTTTAGTGTTGTGTGTTTCTGTGTTTGCGTACTACCCAAATTATTCCATAATCCTGATGGCTAAGAAGTTTATGCCTGAAGGGCAATATGTGTAATAAAAAAGGTTTTAAAAATAACAAAGTATTGTACATTTCAACCCATAATAATGGATATATCGGAAATGGCTAATTCAACAAAAAGTTATCACAAATAAATTGCGTGTTTTAAAGCGCTGTATATTTTTGTCTATCTCTTAACATTTACCACCTATAAAAATTAGGTATACCTAACGAAGAGGACCTCTAGACTATACAGAAAATTTAAGATATAATTTTCACTTACTGTAACATATTAAATGTGTCATTCTAATCTAAATCGTAGAACCATTTTATCAAATAAGTAAACTTTTCAATAACGAAACAAAAACAAACAAAAAAAGAAATCTTATAAACGGTAAGTTGCGGTGGAGTGACTTTCTTGAAAATTCTCTGCCGTGTCCTTCGAAGATAGGAATGTTATCAAGTAGGCAACTTATCGTTTTGAAGTATGTTGTTCAGATATACACGGGCAAGCTGATTTAGTGGGCTTTAAAAGGTGCATTTCAAGTGATATCTTCCTATAGAATTTTGGCATGAATACAATACTTCTTCACCTAGTAGGCATCTGGCGGTACAAAAATCAGATATGCTCCCTTCGCATGACTTTCTCTATCCGTTCTACATACAAACTATTGTTACAAAAGGGATTATTTTATACACATTAAGCTAATCGAGATAAGCATTGGCAAAAATGGTATTACTACTTGATTCATTCTAAGTAGCAGGAAAATATAGCTAAAGCGATTGTCATATCTTTTAAAAGCTGGTCGCTCTGTGAATAATTGAAGTTCGTTCACTTTGCAAGTTCAGCTGTAAACAAAAACGAGATGAGAGGAAAGGTAAGCCCCGTTTGAGAATAGTTACGTAGTTTAAACTTGAAACCAAAATCATGGAAACCGTAAACTCCAAAAATACATATGACGTAAATTGTGTGTTTTAGGGAGATCTTCATTTTTGTGTAGTAAGTATTTGTCTATTTCTCACAGTTTACTAGCTATGCAAAATTCAGCAAAATTCGTCCAGATTGAACAGGTCTTCTGAAACTATTCCCAGAAAATTCAAGATATACAATTTATTTTTTATGTAAATATCTATAAATACGGTGTTTTGCGGTGTCCTTATAGGTTGGGTGCCATATGCGGTAGCCTTATTGTTGTGGCATATCTTCCTGATCACCGCATTCAAAGCACCAGATGCTGAGTTCACGGCTTCGAGCCCAGTTTGGTGACGTTGGCAAGACTCACTCCATTACCAATGAGTAGACCTACGTACCTGCTGATGAATTTGCCTCGGCGTTACCCAGTCTGCACGATGGTTGACTCTCTCGGGGTGGTGTAGCTACTGGGGGTAGTTCAGGGAGTGATCTTATAATAACGAAGACGTTCGTAACTTTCCTGGAGTTTATTTTTTTACTAGGAGATGCGATATAAGCACTTTGCTTTAAAATTCTGCTAACTTAAACACTTGTTAGGAACTTTAATACTTGGTTAATCACACGTAATTATATTTGCTTCTTCTTCCTTGATTCTGCTTTATACAATATATTTAACACACGTCACTGACTTTAAATACACTTAGAGCGCTGGATACTAAGTTTTCGTTACAAGTTACCGTGCTTAATTTTGTGCGAAGAAGTGGCGTTCAGCCCGACAAACCACAGCATGAAGTATTACAAGATCAAACAACAGACAGCATGACAGCGTCATACAGCGACGTACAGTTGACAGACAGCGACAGACAGCCCCGATGTTTTTTTTTTTTTTTTTTTTTCGAGTGGAGTGGAAAAACCCAATCTGCAGGCGACAGAGGGGATAGCTCTGCCAAGTGTGGGGGTCGCCCTAAACTGGCAATACCCACTAAAAAACCACTCCACCGGAGAGAATTCGGGTGTAGGAATGCTGCAGTACCGCTTGTTGCACCTGCGGATTCAAGGAGCGTGTGTTATGGCTGGCCAGAGGCCATAGCCAGGAGAGAGTGAGGGCCAGGACGCAAACATGACCGGAGCCCTGATTGCGCCCTTGGAAGATTTGTGGTGAGGAATAAGTATATATTGCATGTGTATATATCTGCAGCCCTGTAACAAAAGGACGTAGTCAGTATAACATTTTCTGCCCTTTCGGGTAAAGTCGTTGGTATATTTCGTATGTCTGCAGCCCTGTAACATAAGGACATAGTCATTTAGATATTTCATTTTGGTATATATTCTAAGCTAGTTATATTTTTACAGCTACTGCTGCCCTGTCTGGCGAAGTCATTAGTTATTAGTTGTGTTCAACCCTTTAACTAGAGAGGGCGTAGTCATTTAGCAGAGACATCATTGGTTTCTCATGGCCTTAGTGGTCACCCATCCAAGTGATGGCCATGCCCAATGCTGCTTTACCTGTAATAAAACACTTATTCTTATTACTTATTAGTTACATGCTATTATCTAAATACCAGAGAAGGTCCGTTAGTGGTCTGCCAGGTCGCTGTAGAGTGGGGGTCCCTCAAACCCCCGGATCCGCCCTGACTCAGAAAGTAAGGACTTCAAGGGCCACCAAACTAATGTCGTAGACACATTCATGGGTAATTTTATTATGGAAATCTTACTAGCGATTCTAGATATTATTGTATATTTAAATCGGGTTCCCCCAGGCCGAGGGTTCTGTCAAATAGTGAGAACGGTCTCTTGTGTTTGTTATTTTCTGTTTCATAGGTGCCTAGTTCTTGTATTAGTTCATTGTTGTTTCTCGCTTTACGCTTATACAGGTTGTAACTTTGGCTGTTTATGAACTGCTCAATTGAATGCAGTTTTAGCTCCTCATGAAGGAGATAAGCCGGCGCTACTGGGGGTTGTTTGGCAATTATTCTAATTATTCTATTCTGGAGTGTTTGTAATTAATGTTTGTGCGTTATTGCAGCTTAGCCCCACACAGGGGATGCGTACGTAATGATCGTTCTTATTAGCGTTTTATATAGGGTAATTCCCATGTTTAATTTTAATTGGCTGTTGAGATTGATGATGGGATATAGTCTGTTTAGTTGACCATTAGCCTTGGCTCTGACCTTAGCTATATGCCTACTCCAGGTTAGGCCTTGGTCCATGACAAGACTTGGTCTTTCCACTCGATAATTTCGCCTTGGTAGTTAAGCGGTTGTAGCAAGTTTCTGCCTTTACGTGCTGTATTCTTTTAGTGAAGACTATAGCCTGTGTCTTCCTCGCATTTACTTTAATTCTCCACTTCTTGAACCATTGTTCAAGTGAGTCTAAAGCATTTTGTAGGCGAAATTGTAAAATTCGTGGCTGAGTGGATTGTGTGGTTATAGCAGTGTCATCTGCGTATATGTACTTGTTGGTTCTTACCAATTCTGGCATGTCGTTTATGTATAAATTGAACAATGTTGGTCCCACTATACTTCCTTGTGGAACTCCTGCTCGGATTTGTTTGGAGCTTGAGACTGCGTCCTCTACTGAGGTGTGAAATCGTCGTTCATAGAGGTAGTCCCTAATTAGGGCTATAGCAGTGTCAGGAAATTCGTAGACTTTCAGTTTTCTGAGTAGCCCTGCATGCCATACTTTATCAAAGGCACGTTCAATATCCAAATAGAGGGCACCTGTCGATTTGTTTGTGTTGAACCCTTTGGTGATTTGCTCCGTCATTCTTAACAGTTGTAGGTAGTAGAATGGTGAGCTCGAAATCCGAACTGTTCGGGTATAAGTATATTTTGTTTGTGCAGGTGTGAATCTATTCGCTTCAGTATCACTTTTTCTAATACCTTGCTCATCGTATTTAATAGGCTGATCGGCCTGTAGTTGATCGGTAGTGCTAGATTTTTGTTTACTTTTGGGAAAAGTAGGATTTTTGCCTCTTTCCATGCAGGTGGAAACCTTGTCGTGTTCGAGCGTGTAGTTGAATATTTTGGCAAGCAATGTTACTGCCCTTTTGGGTAAATTCTTTAGTACCACATTTGGTATCTTGTCTGGGCCTGGTGCTTTTCTTGCTGGCAGGTGTTTTATAATCCAGCTTATTTCTCCCGGATTTGTTTTTCGCAATTTGTCGTGTGTTCTTCTCTGACCTAAGATTTGGGCTTCATCTTCGACTTCTTGAATGAAATCGTCTTGCCCGTTCGCGGGATTGGGAGAGAATACCTCTTCTAAAGTGACCGCAAACGCTTCGGCCTTAGCCTGGGGGGTCTCTGCTACGGTGTTATTAATTTGTAGTGGCGGTATATTTGTGCGTGTGCGCGTTAAGCATTTCGCAATTCGCCATACGGTGTTTTGTTGGGGGTTGAGATTTTCGAGTGTGTCGTTCCATTGATTTCTAATGTAGGTCCTGGCCTTGTTAATTGCTAGTTCGCGCGCATGATAATATTCTGTTCGATGTATTAGATTTCTAGTTCTCTGCCATTTACGCCTGGCTTTATTTTGAGCTTTTTGCATCTCTTTTACATCTTGGGGATATCTGGTATTAATCGTGAATTGCCTTTTTAAGGGTACGCATGTATTAATGGTTGTGTTTATGGCTAGTTCTAGTTTTTGGATCGCTTCGTCCTGTTCTTCGTTCTTGTTAATTTGGAGTTCTGGTAGGCAAAGATCTACCGTAACCTTTAACTCTTCCCAGTCCACCTTATTGAAGTTGTATCTTAAGGGTTCTGGTTTTGGCCTGAAGGGAGCATTGACTGTCAAGAGTACCGGTAGATGGTCTGATGTCAGCTCCTGCAATACGTTTACATCCAGGTCAAAGGGGATATTATTTAATAGTGCAATGTCCAGAATGTCTGGTGTTTTATTGGGCATATGTGGTACGAATGTTGGCTCGTCTGGGTCTGTGATTAGATAATTTGTGGTATTTATGTGGTTAAGTAACTTAGTTCCTTGTGCATTAGTATTTGCGCAGTTCCAAATTTGGTGTTTACAATTGTAATCTCCTGCTGCAATTACTCTATGCCCTAGTTGCATGATTTTGTAAATGTCATCTGTGTCTACCTCCCCTGGGGGATTGTATACTGACACTATGACAATTTCAGTATTGCGAATAAAATTTTTTATTGCTGTTGCTTCAGCGTGAGTCAATACCCGATGTGCCTTCTTAGGCTCTTTATATACTAAAAATACCGTCATGGCGGCTTCTTTCTGATTGGACAGAATGGCCGCGCAATTGACGTAAATATTACCCAAAATTCAGTTTTCTCAACCCAGGGTGCACCGCAACACTCACGTGACACGCATTATACAATGGAAAATTACTCACTTCCGAATTTTAAGGTTTATCCCTAACGTGACCCGGTAGTACGTGACTGGAAAAAGAAGCCTTTCTAACAAAGAACTTCTCAAACCATTCTACTATCTTGGCGTCAGCTTTCTATTTCCTCTCCAAGCTGAATTTACTCTGTTAAATGCATACGTTAATGAGCATTTGTAATGTTTAATTATACAATGCTAAATGATTAGTAACTAACAATAGTTTTTATAGAGAAGCTAGTTAACGGTCTCAATTTTAATCAAAATCGTTAGAGCCATTTTTGAGAAATATAAAAACTTCAAAAATATTTACATGTAAAGATTAATTTGGGATGGGGGAAAGTTCTTGAAAATCTTCATGTTGTATCCTTGGAAGATATTAAACTTATATATCAAATTTAGTATTTAACTGTGTTTAGGTTTTTGAGCCCAGCTGTCTAAATACACACACACGCGCGCGCGCGCGCGTGCTTGCGGACCTTGTTCTAAAAACGCTTTTTTTGGACTCTGGGAACCTCAAAATATATATTTCCCGTGAAATCTCAGTATCGAATCTTTGGGTGCAATACAATAGCTTCTCTATATATATCATGTACACAGTACTTGTACAGAAAGTAAAAATTAAAATCTGATATGTTCCATTCACATGACTTTCTCTACATCTCTGTAACAAAATATTGTTAATAAGCTTATTCTTCTACCCACTTCATGCTAATCCAGATAAATACTAGTAATACTTATCTTGTTACTTAGTTTCTTATAAGTAGAGGGGAAATAAGGAAGTAACTAGGCTAAACCTACAATCAAATCTTTTAAAATGTGGTTGCTGGGATTTAAATGCGTTTTTTGTGCGGTTAGGTGCTGAGAAGTTCCTGTATGAGAAAAGTATTTTAGAACTGAAATCAATAACAACGAATATCTCGAAAACAGTCAACTCCACTCCAGTTTATAACATAAACTGTGTGTTATAAGGAGATCTACATTTTTTGTGCAATAAGTCTTTTACTTTCTCTACACGTAGTGTATAGAGAAGGTATTGCATTCCACCCAAAAATTCGATACCGAGATTTCACCGGAAATGCACGTTTTGGGTCCCCCTGAATCCAAAAAAGAAATCATTTTTGGAAAAAGGTCCGTGTGTGTGTCCTTGTGTCCTTTGAGAAAAATCTTCACACCCCAAACTACCCTTCACATGGAACTTTTTTCAAAAATTTTGATTTTCTCAAAAATGACTCTAACGATTTTGGTTAAAATATCAAATATTAAAGTTATTTACATGACAAATGAAATGTAGGTATATCTTGAATTTTCTGGAAATAACCACTGAAGACTACTTTATTCTGAATGAATTTTACGGAATTTTGTGTAACTGGTAAACTGTAAGAAATAGACAAAGACTTACCAAACAAAATACGTAGAGCACATTAAAACACACAATTTATGTTATATACATTTTTTTCGTGGAGTTGGTCGTTTGTTTTAGATATTCCTTGTTTTTGGCTTGAGCCTTGAAAAACTTATACTTTTCTAATACAAGGATTTGTCAACTCCTGTCCATACTAACAAAGGAACTTCAATCACATAGCAACCAGTTTTTTACTATCACTTTAACCTATGATACCCCCTTATTTTGCTTCTACTTACAAGGAAGCAACTAATAAGACTATTTCTGCTAATTTTTTCTCGATTAGCATGAAGTAAATAGAAGCATAAGTTTTTTAACAATAATTTGTTGCAGAGATGTAGAGAAAGCCATGACAATGGAACACATCAGATTTTTTTCTATATCTTACGGTTTACTAATTATGCAAAATTCAAAAAAAGTTCATCAGAATAAAGAGGTCTTTATAGGTTATTCCCAGAAAATCTAAGGTATACTTTAAATTTTGCATGTAAATATTTTAAATGTAAGAGAGTTTAATGAAAATCATTACAGCCATTTTTGAGAAAATAAAAATTTTCAAAAATGTTTCCGTGTAAATGGTAGTTGGGTGCGGGGGGGGGGGTTCTTGAAAATCTTAGTGTCGCTTCCTTGGAAGATATTAAACTTAAATAACAAGTCTTTAAGTTTTTGAGCCTAGGTATGCAAAACACACACGCGCGCGTGGACCTTATTTTAAAAATGCTTTTTGGACTCAGGGGACCTCAAAAGATCTATTTGCGTTGAAATGTCGGTATCCATTTTTGAGTACCTTCTCTATACACCATGTACATAGTAAATGTAGAGAAATAAAAATGCATTCATGTCGCCAGTCACCCAAAACTGATTAATTTTTGTTTCCATAGGTTTTCAGGTTTCTCAATTTCGGAACCTTGTGTTAGGTAAACATAACGACTTCTAGAGGCATATTTCTAAAATGAATGCCTCACGTAACTCGCCAAGGTCGACTTCAGCTGATTGCTCACACTTGTTGCATAACCAACATAGAGTTGGTCAAACGCTTCAAGCAACTATGTTGTGTCGAAACAGAGGTAGTTAGTTACATTATGGGAAGTCATAATAATAAAACAACTGAAGATGGCTTCGGGAAATAAAAATGTTATGTGTTGCATTCACATGACTTTCTCTAGCTGTTTCAAATACAAACCATTCGTATAAATGAGTATTCTTTTATCTACATCATGCTATTCGACATAAACATTAGCGGATTTTTTTCCCTACACGTATCATTTACATAGTGTATAGAGCAGGTATTGTAAAGCACCCAAAAATTCGATATCGAGATTTCACCGGAAATACATGTTTTGGACCCCCCTGAATCAAAAAAGGTCCGCGCGCGCGTGTGTGTATGTGTGTGTGTCTTTGGATAGCATAGATCAAAAACGAAAAGACCCTTGAATACCAAACTTGGTATTTAAGTTTGGTATCCTCCAAGGATGCGACACGAAGATGTTCAAGAAAATCCCCCACCCCCAACTACCCTTTATATTAAACATTTTTCGAAAATTATGATTTTATCAAAATTAGCTCTAACTATTTTGATTAAAATATCGTATATTAAAGATATGTCCCTGACAAATAAAATGTATATCTTGAATTTTCTGGGAATAGCCTCTGAAGACTACTTTATTCTAGATGAATTTTACGGAATTTCGCATAACTACTAAACCGTAAGAGATGGACAAAAACTTAGAACAAAAAAAAAAAAAAAAAAAAAAAAAAAAAAAAAAAAAAAAAAAAAAAAAAAACGTAGAGTACGTTAAAATACACATTTTATGTTATATACAGTTTTTTGTGGTCGTTTTTGAGATATTCCTTGTGTTTGGATTCAGCTTTGAAAAACGTATACTTTTCTCATACAGGAATTTGTCAACTCGCGTCCACACAAACAAAAGAACTTCATTAACGTAGCAACCAGCTTTTGACTATCACTTTAGCCTTTGGTACTCCCATTATTTCGTTTCTACTTACAAGGAAGCAAGTAATAAGACTATTTCTGCTAATTTTCTGCCGATTAGCATGAAGTAAATAGAAGCATAAGCTTTTTAACTATAATATGTTGCAGAGATGTAGAGAAAGTCATGTGAATGGAACAGATCAGATTTTTTTTTATAGTGTTTAACGCAAAGCTGATCCCGGTGGCCGCGCTCGCTAAGGTGTCTCGCTTTGGCGCTTCGTGATGCACAGGATCGTGGGTTCGAGTCCCGCCTTGGGCATGGGTGTTCCTGTGTTTGCAAATGTGTCTATGTTTGTGTATGTATATGTAAAAGGAAAACGTTAAGAATAATGTGTACTAAGGAAATATAGGAAACTGGGAAAAAATGGAGAGAGAAAAAAAAAAGGAATACAGCGCCGGAGTCCTGACAAGCCTCTGGAACTGTATTTTTATCTATAAAAAAAATTAAAAAAAAAAGCGCCCATATGGCATCGCAGCCGATGACACTGATGATACATGGAATGTGATGGAGCACCGGTAGAATGCAATGGCGGGGGGAAACCGGAGATCCCGGAGAAAACCAGCCCCTGAACCGCTTTGTCAACCACAAATCTCACATGCGGTCGCTTGGGATCCAACTCGAACCGTCTAGGTGAGAGGCGAGTGGTCTAACTACTCGGCCACGCCGCGGCCGAAAATTGGTCTTATTACTACTTCAGGGAAATAAGGGGATACTGTAGGCTAACGAGATAGTCAAATCTTTTAAACAGCCATCGCTATATGAAACAATTGAGATTTGGTTCTATTAGCATGGTCCCGTTTGAGAAACGTTAAGGCAGTTCAAAATTAAAAACAATAAAGGAAAATCTCGAAAACAGTCAACTCTACAAGATAAAACATATATGATATAAATTGTGTGTTTTAACGAGTTTTACATTTTTTGCTTGGTAAGTATTTATCTATCTCTTACGGTTTAACCGTTATGAAAAATTCTGCAAACTCATCGAGAATAAGGTCTCAGGGGCCATTCCCAGAAAATTCAAAATATACATTTTTTTTGTGATGTAAATATCTTTAATGTGCAATATTTTAATCAACTTCGAGAGCCACTTTTGAGAAAAACACAATTTTCAAAATTTTTCCATATAAATGGTAGTTATTTTTCTTGAAAATCCTCGTGTTCCATCCTTGAAATATACCGAACTTAAATACCAAATTTGGTATTTAACAGTCTTTTCGTTTTTGAGCTATGCTGTCCACCAACACATCGGACCTTTTTCTAAATATCTTATGTGTTCTATTCACATAACTTTCTCTAGTTGTTCCACAAACAAAGTAGAATAGGTATAATTCCTTGCTTCCTTGCAACTAGAAGGGAAATAAGGGAATACATTACGCTAAAGCGATAATCAATTCTTTTAAAAGCTAGTCGCTATGTGAAACAATTGAGGTTCGCTTCGTTTTGCATGGTGCCGTTTGAGAAAAGTTTACTTTAAATTTGAGACCAATAACAATGAATACCGGTCAGTTCTACAATAAAAATGTTAATGATAGAAATTAAGTGTTTTAACGAGATCTACATATTTTGTGTGGTAAGTTTTTGTCTGTTTCTTACGGTTTATCTGTTATGGAACATTCTGCAAAAATCAACCAGAATAAACAGCTCTTCAGAGGCTATTTCCAGAAATTTTAAAATATACATTTTATTTGTAATGTAAATATCTTTAATATACGGCATTTTAATCAAAATTGTTATTTCTGAGAAAATGAAAATGTTCCAAAAATGTTCCATGTAAATGATAGTTGGGGTGGGAGGATTTGCTTGAAAACCTTCGTTTCGCGTCCTTCTAAACTAAAATACCAAGGGCTATGCTGTCCATACACGGACCTTTTTTAGGATAAGGTCTTTCCGTTACAGGAAAATTTTAAGTGTTTTAAAACTGAAATCAATAACAGGAATATCGCTGAAATGGTGAGCTCTACAAGAAACCAACAGACAAAAAATATTCTCTCTCTCTCTCTCTCTCTCTCTCTCTCTCTGCATATATATATATATATATATATATATATATATATATATACAAATATGTCATAAATTGTGTGTTTTTGCAAGATCTACATTTTTTTGTGTACAAAACTATCTCTTAGCTTACCATTATGCAAAAGTCAGACTGAAGAGGATTCCAGAGGCTATTACCAAGAAATTAAGCATATACATTTTTACTTTCTCTACACGTACTATATACATAGTGTATAGAGAAGGTATTGTAATGCACCCAAAAATTCGATACCGAGATTTCACCGGAAATACAAGTTTTGGATCCCTCTGAATTAAAAAACAGCATTTTTGGAAAAAGGTCCGTGTTTGTGCGTGTGTGTATGTGTGTCCGTGTGTCTGTGGACAGCATAGCTCAAAAACGAATTATATTTAAGTTTGGTATCTTCCAAGGATGCGACACGAAGATTTTCTAGAAAATTCCCCCACCCCAACTACCCTTTACATGGAACTTTTTTCGAAAATTTTGATTTTCTCAAAAATGGCTCAAACGATTTTGATTAAAATATCGTATAGTAAAGATATTCACCTGATGAATAATATGTATGTCTTGAATTTTCTGGGAATAGCCTCTAAAGACTATTTTATTCTGGATTAATTTCACGGAATTTTGCATGACTACTAAACCGTAAGAGATGGGCAAAAACTTAACACACAAAAAATGTATAGCACATTAAAACACACAATTTACGTTATTTACATTTTTTCGTGGAGTTGATTGTTTTTGACATATTCCTTATTTTTGGTTTCAGCTTTGAAAAACTTATATTTTCTCATACAGGAATTTGTCAACTCCTGTCCATACAAACAAAGGAACTTCAGTCACATAGCAAGCAGTGTTTGATTATTAGTTTAGCCTATAGTACTCCCTTATTTCCCTTCTGCTTACAAAGAAGCAAGTAATAAGACTATTTCTGCTCAAATGTTTCTCGAATAGCATGAAGTAAATAGAAGCATAAGCTTTTTTAACAATAATTTGTTGCACAGAGGTAGAGAAAGTCATGTGAATGGAACACGTCAGATTTTTTGCCATGTAAATATCCTTAATATGTGACATTTTAATCAGAATGTAAAAACGAAAAACATTAGATCTCATTCTAACAAAACACACTTTTTTATGTAAAAATAACCGTTTTCGAGATATTCCGGATTATTGGTTTCAATTTTCAGCCACTAAACTTTCCTCGAACGGGAAGAATCGTTTTTCTCGTTTCTCGTTTGTTTACTCCTAGCAAATAAAGAGATTTGAATTTCAATTGTTTCACATAGCGACCGGCTTTTAAAGGATGAGCCTATTTCTTTAGCCCGTGCATTTTCTTATTTTCATTTTACTTACAAGGAAGCTGGTAATACGACTAATTTGCTTATGGTTATCTTGATTAACATGATGTAGATAGCAGAGTAATGTTTTGAACAAAAGTGTTGTTTACCGAACAGCTAGAGGACATCATGTGAATGGAACACATTAGTTTTTTGTGCTTCTACTTAAAAGGAACCAAGTAATGAGGACAATTTCTGCTAATGTTTGTCTTTGTAACAATAATTTGTTACAGAGGTGTAGAGAAACTCATGAGAATGGAACACATCAGATGGTTTTTTCTTCGTGTTGTTGAACATTTTCGAGATATTCCTTATTATTGGTTTCAATTTTAAGCGAATTAAACCTTCTCTCGTGTATAATTTGTCAACTCCTGGTCATGCAAAGAAACAGATTTCAATCATAGCGAAAGCTTTTAAAGTATTTGACTATCGCTTTAGTTCAGAGTATACCCTTATTTTCTTTGTGCTTGTAAGGAAGTAAGTAATAAGACCATTTCTGATATGTTTATCTCGATTAGCTTGAAGTAGAAGAATATGCTTTTTAAGGATGATTTGTTACAAAGATGTAGAGAAAGTCGTGTGAATGGAACACATCATATCTTTAAAATACATAGTATTTGTTGTATGCACCTTTAAACTTTTTTTTTTGTAATGTAGCTAACGTCCTTTAACCTGATTGGTCATATCGGATAATGAATGAAATCGGTGAAATGATGCTCAAATAACCTCGGGTTTCATGGATCTTACTCAACATTCGTTTTCTCAGGATAAGGGAAAAAAAAACGAAAAATACCTTATTTGAGTAAGCCTAAGCAAGATTCGAATTCGCGATCTGTTCAGTGTGAGGCGGACACGTCACTTCCACACTATTCAGGCGGACAGAGTTTTATTAACTATAATATATAACGTTTGTGTTTCTTTATACTCAAGCTATACGTTATAATCTAAAACTGTGATAAAAAAATCAGATTTATCAAATAAAACCGGAGACTTAGGATTTGAATATGCCCTATTTTTCATAATTTTTCTTTGTATGTGTCTCTGCAGAAATACTAGTGCTGTCAATCATGTTGTGCGTTCTATTGAAAGTTTTAAGAGCTGATGAATCAAGGTGTTTTTTCTTTTCTTCTATTATTTTAACAAGCCGTTATATATTACAAATCGCCAGATATTTACATCGTTGAGTTGCGAAAACCCGTATCTACGATCGAGTAGTAGAAGAATAGGGAAGCTGAGGCTGGAAGCTAAGTATTGAGGACACGGTTGTTAATGAGATAGAGCACGTGGTTTCCAGAAGATTCAGAAACATATGTGAACTTAATCAGCTTTTCTTACACAAACACAGTCATATGCACGTAAGACCAGTATAAACAAGATAAGGCTATCTTTGCAGGTGCGATTTTATGGATGACACAGATTTCAAAGGAGGAGCCTCAATGCTATAGTCACTGCCATCGCAGATCCCTTTGTTTCTTTTTACTTTCTGTACAGGTACTATGTACATAGGTTATTGAGAAGGTAGGGTAATGCACCCAAAAATTCGATACCGAGATTTCACCGGAAATACATGTTCTGGGACCCCCTGCATCCAAAAAAGGCGTTTTTAGAAACAGCTCAGTGTATGTCTGTCTGTCTGCCTGTCTGTCTGTGTCTGTCAGCCTGTCTGTGGGCAGCATAGCTGAAAAACGAAAAGTCGGTTAAACACCAAACTTGGTATTTAAGTTCAGTAGCTTCCATAGATGCGACACGAAGATTTTCAAGAATATCCCCCCACCCCCAACTACATTAACTGAAACATTTTTCGAAAATTTTTATTTTCTAAAAAATGGCTCTAACGACTTTTATTAAAATACCGGATATTAAAGATATTTGCAATGCAAATAACATGTCTATCTTGAATTTTCTGAGAATAGCCTCTGAAGACCTCTTCATTCTGGATGACTTTTATGTAGTTGGCAAACCGTAAGAGATGTACAAAAACTTACTGGGCAAAAAATGTAGATCTCATTAAAACACACACTTTATATCATATACATTTTTCTTGTACAATTAACCGTTTTCGAGGTATGACGGATTATTGGTTTCAATTTTAGCCACTTAAAATTTTCTGAAACGGGAAGACGTCTTTTTCTCATTTCTCGATTGTTTACCGAACCTCAGCTGTTTCATATAGCGACCGGCTTTTAAAGGACGAGACTATTGCTAAAGTCTGTCATTTTATTATTTCTCTTCTATTTACAAGGAAGCTAGTAACAAGACTAATAAAAGTTTGCGTTTGTTTGTCTCGATTAGCATGATATAAATAACAGATTAATCTTGAATAAAAGGTTTGTTTGCCGAATAATTAGAGGACATCATATGAATAGAACACATTTGTGCTTCTACTTACAAGGGACCAAGTAATAAGGACAATTTCTGGTAATGTTTATCTCAATTATCATGAAATAGAAGATTAAGCGTTTTAACAGTAATCTTGTATTGAGATGTACAGAAATTCAGGTGAATGGAACACGTCAGATTTTTTTTTCTGCTCTGTTGCAATGCTTACCGATGACCTTGAAATTCATAAATATGTTGTTAAGTGATAAGTATACATTGATTTTGAGGGGGAATATTTGTATAGCCCCTTTAACTTCAATGGTATTATGAGGGGCTTTGTCTTGTGAAACAATTCACATTACTGCGGGTTTAGAAGATTAGATTAATCATTTTATACCATTAAATACACGCACATTCACTCTCATATTCAAATATCCAGGCTATGTGGGGGGTAGGGAATAATTCAGATTAAAGAAAATGTCTCCGCACCAGCAGGGAATCGAACGCAGGACTCCGGGTGAGAAGTCAGCTCGCTGACCACTCAGTATGGAAGCAGTCACAAGGAATTTGTATATCAATGCGTATTAAGTTTCTTTTTAGATAGTTGATGCTAAAAGTAGGTCTTTTACCAGTTGTCAGTAGTGTTAAAAGCAGAAAATTCCGTCACTCCGTGTTATAAAATTATAACACTCCAATGTAGTCAACTTTGGTTTATGCGTCCACAGCCTCATTCAAGTAGGCTATGACTCTTAAAGCTCGTATCGATCCATAAAATGGCGGATGGTTTGAATGTCATGAATATGAAATCTGCTGAACCAGACGAAATTATGCAGGCAGTGAAGAGAGCAAAGTTACAACTGCTACAAAAAAAGTCAAGATATCAGTATAACATTGGTTTATTATTTTCTCCATTGTATAGAATGTTTTCGTTCTGTACGAGTAAGACATCATGTTGTCAATACTGATGCTAAGAAAGGCAACGACTGAATATCGCAGACCGTTAAACATGAACTCCGTGAAATAGACAAAACAATCTATTTATAATTATATGTTTATAAATATTGAGAACTGTCTAAATAATAGTTTATGACATAGTATTAAAATTGTTTTATATTGTTCGAAGAATTACGAAACTTGTCCTACAGCCTCGTTTCGCAAGCTTCCTACTTACAATATAAAACATCATTTTTACTTTCTCTATACGCTCTATGTACATAGTGTATAGAGAAGGTATTGCACTCCACCCAAAAATTCGATACCGAGATTTCACCGAAAATATGTTTTAGGGTCCCCTTTATCTAAAACAAGCATTTTCGGAAAAAGGTCCGTGTGTGTGTGTGTGTGTGTGTGTCCTTGTGTCCGTGTGCCTGTGAACACGATAACTCAAAAATGAGAAGTCGGTAAAATACCAAACTTGGTATTTAAGTTTAGTATCTTCCAGAGATGCGACACGAAGATTTTGAGAAAAATCCCCCCACCCCCAACTACCCTTTACATGGAACTTTTTTAAAACTTTTTGATTTTCTGAAAAATGGTTCTAACAATTTTGATTAAAATTTCGTATATTAAAGATATTTACCTGACAAATAAAATGTATATCTTGAATTTTCTGGGAATAGCCTCTGAAGAGTACTTTATTCTGAATGAGTTTTACTGAATTTTGAATAACTCCTAAACTGTAAGAGATGGACAAAAACTTACTATATATGAAAAATGTAGAGCACGTTATAACACACAATTTATGTTATATACATTTTTTCGTGGAGTTTACCGTTTTTGAGACATTCCTTGTTATTAGTTTCTGCTTTGAAAAGCTTATACTTTTCTCATACAGGAATTTGTCAACTGCTATCCATTCAAACAAAGGAACTTCAGTCACATAGCAACCAGCTTTTGACTATCACTTTAACCTATGGTACTCTCTTATTTCGCTTCTACTTGCAAGGAAGCAAGTAATAAGAACTATTTCTGCTATTTTTTTTTTTTTTTTTTTCTGATTAGCATGAAGTAAATAGAAGTATAAGCTTTTTAAGAAAAATTTGTTGCAGAGAGGTAGAGAAAGTCATGTGAATAGTACACATCAGATTTTTACCGCTTGTATCATAAATAACATAATTATATTATGGACTTTAGTTTTGAATGTGTTTCTCTTTTCCTGTGCTTGTATTGAAGGTTTTATAGTACATACAATTGTGTTTCTGATTTTGTTGCATGTATAATACTTCCCACGCAACAATCTTAAAATACAAGCACGTGTAGATGCTTGTACAATGTAGTGTCACTAAGCTGTCTCAAGGGACAAATTATAATACGGCGATTGTAAGCTCTGACTGTCTTCAACTATCGATCATCCCTACGTCAGATAAGAGCAAAATTGCTAAATGAGTGGGTTACATGTTGGAGGAAAAGCATCTGGTGTGTTCCATTCACATGGTTTCTCGATCTCTTTTGCAAACACACCATTCTTACAATTTGTTCCCGAATAGGTAGAGAAAGTTATTTGAATGGCACACAACTGGCTTTTAGAAAAGGGTCCCTGTGCCTGTGTGTGAATGTGTGTATGTGTGTGTGTGTGTGCGCGGGTGTGTGTGTGTGTGTGTGTAAACCATAACTCAAATGCAAAATCTCGCTTAAACACCACACTTGATGTTTAAGTTGAGTATCTTCCAAGGATGAGACACGAAGATTTTCAAGAAAACTCCCCTACCTCAAACTACCCTTTTAATGGAAAAGGTTTAAAACACGTTTTTATTTTCTCAGAAAATGGAACAAACGGTCTTTACTAAAATATCCTATATTACAGATATTTATATGACAAATAAAATTAATATCTTGAATTTTCTGAGAGTAGTCTCTGAACTCCTCTTAATTCTTAACTACTTTGCAGAATAGGTAAAGTGTAAAAGGTAGACAAAAACTTATTACACAAAAATGTAGATCTCCTTAAAACACAATTTATGTCACATACTCGCTTCAGCCCAGTTCATTCCCTTTTCACTTTTCGACCACGGATGTACAATATACCCCCATACTAGGTAGAGAAGGCATTGTATTCCACCCAAAATTCTACATCGAGATTTCAACGGAAACACACGCTTTGAGGACCCCTGAATCCTCCCCCAAAGGGCATCTTTAAAACAAGATAATGGCTTTATATATTTTGATTAAAATACCGTACACTAAAGATTTTAAATTACAAAATATAAATTTTCAATTTTTATGAATAGCCTTTGAAGACTTTTTCATTATGGATGGCTTTTGCGTAACTGGTAAACCGTAAGAGAGTGACAAAACTTACCGCACAAAAAATGTAGATCTCTTGTGGAGTTAAACCATTTCTGATATATTCCTTGTTATTGGTTTCAATTTTAAAACACTTCAAACTTTTCTCAAACAGGAATTTGTCTTTGCTATTTCTGTTGTTTTACTCATAGCCTTGCAAAGAGAACCGAATTTCAATCACGTAGCAACCAGCTTTTACAAGATTTGACTATCGCTTTAGCCTGGCGTATTAGTTTATTTCCTTTCTACTTATGAGAACTAAGTAATAAGACAACTTCTGCTATTTTTAGCGTCCTTTAACCTGGTAGGTTTTATCACAACTCAAAAAACTTTATCATTAACCAAAAAGGTTAATTACCTAACTTGGTATTTAAGTTTAATATCTTCCAAGGATGCAACAGAGAATTTTCAAAAAAATCCCCACTCCAAACTACCCTTTACTTGGAAAAATTTTAGAAATTTTCGATTTTCTAAAATATGCCTCCAATAATTTTAGTTAAAATGTTGTATATTAAACATGTTTACATGGCAAATAAAGTGTATATCCTGAAATTCTTGGGAATACGCCCTGAAGTCCAAATCATTCTGAGCGACGTTTGCATAACTGATAAACCGTAAGAGATAGACAAAACCTTACTATACAAAAATGTACATTTCGTTAATACACACAAGCTTTACTCAAACGGGTAGCCGTCATCAAAACGATCGCATTTAAACGATTTGATGGTCGCTTTAGCCCAGTGTAGTCTCTTATTTTTCTTCTAGTTACAAGGAACTAAGTAATAAAACCATTAATGGTAATGTTTATCCTGCTAAGCTTTATTTAGATAAAAGAACAATTTTTTTAAGAATATGTGTTTATATTACAGATAGATAAGGTCACGTAAATGCAAACACATGAGATTTGTTCCATTCAGGGGACGCAAAAAGGTATATTTTCAGTCAAATTATCGAATTTCGGGGTGAAAAACAATACCTTTTCTACCTACTGTGTACATTGTGCTTAGCAGAGAAAGTAAAAATGTTTATGTTATTAATAAGATTATGTTTCACATGATTTATTGAACACTGGTAGAATGAAGGTTAAGCAATAATGAAGGCAAAGCAAAACCAGACTTGCAGTTCATCATTACACATATGCGAATGCGCGGTTCTGTTTTCATATAAATTTCACTGGATATTTTATAGTTTAATCAACCAGTAAAAATAATAAGTGCAGGTGTAGTATATAATCAGAGGAATATATAAAAGTACTAAAAGAAATTTATAGCGACAGAAATATGGTGTAATTGTGAGATTTTATATGTCTACTATGGGAACTAGAGCAGCAAATTCGATCCCCTGATATAGGTTATATAGAGAATCTAGGTGAGGAAATAACAGAAGTTTGCGAAGAAATAAAAATGTTAAACAACAATAAAACACCGGAAATTAATGGTATTTCAGGGGAGCTTTAGGGAAAATGGATAGAGAATGAGATGTTGGTCAAGATAATGAAATTATATTTGAGGGAGGGAAAGTTTCACTTATGTATTTGGAAGACAAGCATTATTGCATCTATTTTTAAAGGAAAAGGAAATACCAGGGACCCAAGTAGTTCAGATTTATACAGAGGTAATAGCAAGAAGATCAAACTGGATAGAGAAAGAAAATAAATTATCAGTATTTCAGACAAGATTTAGCAAAGGAAAGAGAACAGTAGACAATATATTTGTTATTAAATAAACTGTAAATAAATACTTAAGCATTAAGAGAGGTTGAGTATGTATGACATTTATTCACCTAGAGAAAGCATTTGACACAATAGATATAGAGAAGCACTACAGATTAAATTGAGGATTAAGGGAGTAAGTTAAAGTTTTATTGGACCAATTCAATATAATAATTGGTATTTAACGGGTTTTTCGTTTTTGTGTTATGCTGTCCACAGTTCACAAATATACAGATACACACGCACACACAGAACTTTTCTTCATTCATTGTAATTTAATATTCAGGGCCGTCTGAAAGTAGACAACTCGTGTTAAAAGTGATTTATTTTGCTCGTAGGATATACACTCGCAAACATTTTCTGCAAATATTCCCTATTAACAAAGTAAAGCTTCACTTTTAACGCCAGTATCATAAATCATTTAATTTTCTAGACGTTTAATCTAAGAAGAAAGATAGACATTTGCGTTCCTGTACGTTACTTAATAAAGTATCTTTAAATGAGTGCTGCGTCATACCTTTCATTCTCTAAATTATCATTATAAAGCAGTATCATTGTATTTCATTTTCTTCACGTTGAGTTATAGACCTCTAGAATTCATATGGCCGTAAAGTGAGTGATACGGCTATGAATGATCTGTTTGGTCCGTGCATACAGCGTATTCACAGAGAGCCAGAGAGGGGTTAAATCCACAGGTGATGGTTCAAAGATGTGACATTTACTGCCTTTACGGTCCACTTGGCTTCCATAATAGGAAGGGAAATGGGCCTATATCCATCTTTCAGCATGTGTTGTGTGACCAAATGTCAAAGTTGAGTATTCCATTCTGCAAGAGGTGCATTCCAAATAGAGGGTATGTAAAGGGAGGCAGATTATATTATCATGTGGGCAACAGCACTCGTGTAAATAACATTTGAAAATTTATAAAAAAAAAAAAGTCTGAGGTGTTCCATTCACATGCTTTTCTGCTCTGCAAACAACTATTCTTACAAAATATTAATCTTTTACCTGAATAATGCTGATCAATAAAAACTATACCTGAAATGATCTATTTACTTAGTTCCTTATAAGTAGAACAAAAATAAGATAAACTAGACTAAAGCAATAGTCAGTTTTTTTAAAGCTGTCGCTCTGTGATTGATAATGAAATTCGTTCTATTTCCAGGGGTAAGACAAAACAGTATGAAACGGATGAACACTTCCCGTTTAAGAAAAGTTAAAACTACTTTAAAATTGAAATTGATAACAAAAAACTATCGCTCAAATGATAAGCTCTAAATAAATAAAATGGTATACTTATATAAATGTTGTGTTTTAACGAGATCTACATCTCTACATCTACAATTTACCAGATATGCAAAATCATTCAAAATGAAGAGGACTTCAGGGGCTAATCTCAAGAAATTCAAGATAAACGTTTTAATTGCCATGTAAACGTTTTTAATATACGGCATTTTAATCAAAATCGTTAGAGCCATTTTTTTAGATAATCAGCAATTTCGAAAGATATTCCATATAAAGGGTAGTTTGGGGTGGAGGATTTATTGAAAAACTTTGTGTCGCACATCCTTGGAACATCTAAACTTAAATATCAAGTTTAACATTATCTGAATTTTCGTTTTTGGGTTATGCTGTCAAAACACAAACACACACACACACACACACACACACACACACACACACACACACACACACAGACCTTGTTCTAAAAATGCTTTTTGTTTGGACTCAAAAGTCCTCAAAATATGTATTTCCTGTGAAGTTTCGGTATAGAATATTTGGGTGGAATGTAATACCTTCTCTACCTACTATTTACAAACGTGCTACAGAAAGTAAAATTCACAACCATAACCAACTCGCCCAAAAGCATTTGACACTGCAAACCGTTGTTTATAAATGAACAAATAATACCAGCAACTATGTGCATATCTTTTCAACTTTGCAATTTGCAAAAGAAAATCTTCAATGTTTAACTTAAAGTAGTGTTATTCTCTCATATAAAACCAGATGTGGAATTTGTTTGATGTACCCAAATGTAGGTTGTTCAAAACAATGAATAACTTTTCCATCATGGCATTAAAGATAGGGAACAAATGAGTTAGGTGTGTGTGTGTGCATGTGTGCGCGCGCGCGAGTGTGTGTGTGTGTGTTTATATATATATATATATATATATATATATATATATATGTGTGTGTGTGTGTGTGTGTGTGTGCGTTCGTGTGCCTGTGAACACAATAGCTCAAAAACAAAGAGTCACTAAATTACCAAACTTGGTTTAAGTTAGTATCTTCCAAGGATATGATACAAAGATTTTGAGAAAAATTCCTCCAACCCAAGCTACCCTTTACATGGAATAAATTTCCAAAATTCCGATTTTCTCAAAAATAGCTATAACGATTTTGATTAAAATACATATATACAAGATATTTACATGACAAATAAGATTTATATCTTGAATTTTCTGAGAATAGCCTCTGAAGACCTCTTTATTCTGGATGAATTTTGCTGAATTTTGTATAACTGGTAAACCGTAAGAGATAGACAAAACTCGGTACAAAATAATTGCAGATCTTGTCAAAACACACAATTTATGTCATATATATATATATATACTTGTTTCATGGAGTCGCCATTTCCGAGATATTCCTTTTTTATTGGTTTCGGTTTTAAAATACTTAAAAATTTTCTCATACGGATATTTGTAAATCCCTAGCCAAGCAAAGAAACGGATTTCAACCACATGGCAACCAGCTTTCAAAATATTTGACTACCGCTTTAGACTAGTTTATTCCCAAGTAACAGACCATTTCTGCAAATGTTTATCTTGATTAGCATGAAGTAGGTAGAAGAATAAGCTTTATAACAATAATTTGTTGCAGAAGTGCATAGAAAGTCATGTGAATGGAAGACATCAAATTGTTAAATGTAGTATAGCTTTTAAATTATAAATGTTTACACATTCCTATAATTTTAATTAGCAACGTGTTTTTTGTGTTAAATATTCTATATCTGTTTCATTATTGTTCTCTTACTGTATGTTGCAAACTACCAAACTATTAAACTATTAACATTTGAAAACCAGTAATGGTTAATAATAATAATAATAATAATAATAATAATAATAATAATAATAATAATCGAAGAATCGAGAGGTCGCGTTTCAAAGTCTCCGATTATTATCGGTGCGCCGCACTTCCTGTGTTGTTACGGCCTCCAACTGCGCCGACTCACATACCAAGACGAATATGAGAGCGACATCACACAGACATGGTGTGTGTGTGTAACAACAACAACAACAATAATAATAATAATAATAATGCCAACAATTTATCCAGCGTAATCCTGAAATTATCAACTACTCCATTAGAATTTGAGGAAGTGCACTGCGGCTGAAGTGTGATACAAGTAAATCTTGATATAATAAAGACTTGTTATTACAGTACATATTTTTCAGAACATGATAGCCCTGCCCCATTCCTCTGCCAAAGTCTGCAGACTTTAAAGTTTGAGGTTACGAGGTGTGCGCCTGGAAACCAACTCTCGCTGTTGTCAAATCTTTCATTTCCTGGTCCCATAACATGGTGTGCAGTAACTCATTGTTTTGGACACGTACTAACAAGAAACACGAAGCTGAACATCATACAAAGTCTTCAGGAACCAGATTTTACTGTGTTGCCTCTCGCCCCTAGTAGAGGGTCCCTTTTGTTTGCTAATGGTTATTGCCCAGCGGCAGGGGAGAGGTTTCGGTTTGAGGGCCATCAGGTTTTGGAGAAAACAGTACATTGTTGTAAGACTGCCCCAAACTCTGCTTTCAGGCAGGATATTCGCAGGGAATAGCACATGTAATGACGTCACAGTTGCCAATTATGTTCTATGCCCGCAAAATCGTGTACGAGTTTAAATGTTTATATCCTTTCAGCCTTCACACATTCATTTCTGTCTTTACAGAAATCAATTCTGCCAATTTCCTGATTATCCAAATGACTATACAAAAATCTGATGTGCACCATTCACATGAATTTCTCTACATCTCTGTAGTAAATTATTGCCAATAAGCTTATTCTTCTATCTACTGCATGCTAAACGAGATAAACATTAGCAGAAACAGTTTTATTACTTAGGCCCTTATAAGTAGGAGGGAAATAAGGGGATACACTGGGCTAAACTGACAATCAAATGCTTTAAATGTGGTTGCTATTGTATACAAATCTAATTCTTTGCGTGGCCAGGTGTTGAAAACATCCCTTATCAGTAAAGTACAAGTATTTTAAAACTGAAATCAATAAGAAGGAATGTTTAAAAACGGTCAACTCCAGGACAAAAATGCATGTAACATAAACTGTGTGTTTTAACGGTCTCTACATTTTTTGTGTAGTAAGTTTTTATCTACCTCTTACGGTTTACCATTATGCAAAATTCCGCAAAATTCATTCAGAATAAAGATGACTTCAGAAGCTATTCCCAGAAAATTCAAGATATTTATTTTATTTGTCATGTAAATATCTTCAATATGCGATATTTTAATCAAAATTATTAGAGCCATTTTTGAGAAAATCAAGATTTTCGAAACTTTTCCATGTAAAGGTAGTTGAGATGGGGGGAGGGGATTTTCTTTTTTTTTTAAATCTTCGGTCGCATCCTTGGAAGACACTGAACTTAAATACCAAGTTTTGAGCTATGCTGTCCACAGACACACAGACGCACATATACACGCGGGCCTTTATCAAGAAATGTTTCTTTGGATTCAGGGAGTCCCAAAACATGTACCTATTTCCAGTGAAATCTCGCTATCGAATTTTTGGGTGCAATTCAATACCTTCTCTATACACTATATACATAGTACGTGTAGAGAATGTAAAAAGATAGATATTTCAGTCCAAGTGTCCCGTAACACTCCAAATTATTTGTTTTGGTTTCATATTTAAACCACCTATACCATTCCTGCCATTTTCATAGTCACCATCATTAATCCTGCTCCGTTACCAAGCTATCTTTCATACCTCACCATTTTTTCCTGTAGAAAGATATACAGGATGTTTAAAAAATACGGGGCATCATTTCAGGTATGTATTTCCCACATGAAGACAATCAAAATAGTTCATTATAACATGTGTCCGGAAATGCTTCATTTCCGAGTTATGGCCTTTACAACATTGAAAGTCCCACCCGTAGACAATCAAAACAGTTCATGTCCGGAAATGCTTCATTTCCGATTTATGCCCTCACAACATTGGAATTCACTGGAACGTTTTTCTTTCCGCAGGTCTTTGCCGTCAAAGGAGACATTAGGAGGGCGCTCTGATAGTTCATTCTGAGGAAGGTTACATTCAGTGTTCTTTAGGCGTTAAGACTGTGCGACATGTATTCAAATCAAGAGCTGGCAGAGATACACTTCATGTACGGTAAGGCGGACGGCAATGCTGCGCTGGCTCGTCGTTTGTACCAGGAGAGGTACCCACAGCGACAATGTCCAGATCGGAAGACATTTGTACGTCTCCATTCCCGTCTGTGCGAGTATGGAACATTCACCTCTCCTGGTTTGGGAAGGGGACGACCAAGATCTACAACTCCAGAAGTGCAGGAGGAGATTCTGAAGGCTGTGGACAGGACTCCTTCTATCAGCACACGACGGTTAGCGTTGCAAGTCAATGTTCCTCATACGACTGTCTGGAGACTGTTGAACGAGTATCAATTGTATCCTTATCATTTACAACGTGTACAGGCCCTGTCACCAGCAGATTACCCTGCACGAGTTAGGTTCTGTCAGTGGTTCTTGCAGCAGTGTGATGTAAATCCGAACTTTTCTGCCGTCGTATTATTTACAGATGAAGCACAGTTGACAGAAATGGCATAACAAATTTCCACAATCAGCATGTATGGTCGCATGAAAACCCACGTGCAACTGTTGTATCTTATCACCAGGTGCGGTTCTCCCTCAACATGTGGGCCGGTATCATTGGTGATCGATTAGTTGGACCCCATGTACTTGTAAACAGACTTACGGGACAGGCGTACACAAACTTCCTGGAAAACACCATACCTGACGTTTTCGAAGACACTCCACTGATCAATCATCAACACATTCACTTCTTGCATGATGTCGCTCCTGCACACTTCAGTCTTACGGCTCGCCGGTACTTGGATCGAAGGTTTCCTGATCGATGGATAGGTAGAGGTGGCCCAATTGCTTGGCCTCCACGCTCACCTGATCTGAACCCTCTCGATTTCTACTTGTGGGGCCATTTAAAATCATTGGTTTATTCGTCTCCGGTGCCGGATTTGGAATCCCTTCGGAATCGAATTGTGGCAAGTTGTGAGGACATACGCAATACTCCTGGAGTTTGGGATCATGTTCGCAGGTCAATGAGACATCGATGTGAGGTCTGTATTCAAGCAGGAGGTGGACATTTTGAACATCTTCTGTAATGACAACAACCTGCGGAAAGAAAAACGTTCCAGTGAATTTCAATGTTGTGCAGGCCATAAGTCGGAAATGAAGCATTTCCGGACACATGTTATAATGAACTAATTTGATTGTTTACATGTGGGAAATACATACCTGAAATTATGCCCCGTATTTTTGAAACAGCCTGTATAATAGCAGCGAGCAGATTTCTTCTTCTATAGATGTAAGTACATCTTTAGTTGCCTCTGCCTCTTAAGCCATGAATAAAACATGACTAGAATCTCGTGAATATTGCACAGGAGTCTTTGATGCCACCAAGAAAATCTCAAATGCTATACTTGAGATTCTGCCTTTATTGAAGCTGCCGAGTTAGCTTTTGTGTATCTTGATATGTAACGTTCTTAATACAGGCTTTCTTTTATACTTCCTTACAAGTAGAAGGGAAAAGGAAATACAGAAGGCTAAAGCGATAGTTAAATCATTTAAATCTGGTTGCTATGTAATTGAAATCCGTTTATTTGCATGTCCAGGAGTTGGCAAGTTTATGTACAAGAAAAGCTCAAGTATTTTAAAACTGAAACCAATAATAAGGAAAGGAATATTTTTGAAACGGGCAACTTCACGAAAAAATGTATATGACATAAACTCTATTTTATGAGATTTTTGTGCAGTAAGTTTTCGTCTATCTCTTACGGTTTACGGTTATGCAAAAGTCATCCAGAATGAAGAAATCTAGAAAGGTCATTCCCAGAAAATTCAAGATAAACATTTTATTTGCCTTGAAAATATCTTTAATAAAATTATGGTATTTTAATCAAAATCGTTAGGGCCATTTTTGAGAAAATTAAAATTTTCCAAATCTTTTCCATGTAAAGGTTAGTTGGGGATGGGTGGGGGGGTAATTAAAATCTTCGTGTCGCATCGTTGGGAGATTCTGACCTTTAACGGACTTTTCGTTTTTGAGCTATGCTGCCCACACATACACACGCACACACACGGACATTTTCCTAAAAATGTTTATTTTTTTCGGATTCGGGAGTTCTCAAAACATGTATTTCTAGTTAAATCTCGGTATCGAATTTTAGGGTGCAATGCAGTACCTTATGTATACACTAAACATAATATGTGTGGAGTTTGGCATGTTCAAAGCATGCGACAAGAACATTTTCAAGAAAATCCCCCCTAAACTACCCTATATATGGAACATTTTTCGAAAATTTTGACTCTCTCAAAAATGGCTCTAACGATTTTGATTAAAATGCCCTATATATAAGCTATTTTTATGATAAATGAAATGCATATCTTCAATTTTCTGGGAATAGCCTCTGAAGACCTCTTCATTCTGGATAACTTTTGTTTAACTGGCAAACCGAAAGAAATATACAAAAACTTTCTCTACACAAAAAATCTGATGTGTTACACTCACATGACTTCCTCTAGCTCTTCTACAAACTTCTTACATAAGATTATTCTTCTTTCTGCACCTTGCTAATCGAGATAATCATTAGCAGAATGTTCTTACACTTGGTTCCTAATAACTAGAAAGGAAATAAGGGAATACACTAGGCTAAACCGATAGTCAAATGTTTTAAAAGCTGTCGTTATTCCATTGTCATTGCAAATCGCTTCTTTGCTTGGCCAGGAGTAGAACAAAAGAAAAACGGACACTTCCTGTCTGGAAAAATTATAAAGTACTCACAACTGAAACCAAAAACAAGTAATATCTCGGAAACGGTTACCTCCACAACAAAAATGTAAATGACATAAATTGTGTTTTGATCAGATCAACATTTTCCATGTAGTAAGTTTTTGTTTATATCTTACCGTTTAGCAGCTAAGCAAAATTTAGCAAAATTCATCCAGAATAAAGAGCTCTTCAGAGGCTATTCCCAGAAAATTAAAGATATTCATTTTATTTTGTATGTAAATATCTTTAATATACGGGATTTTAATCAAAATCGTTAGAGCCATTTTTTAGAAAATCAAAATTTTCGAAAATTTTTCCAAGTAAAGGGTAGTTGGGGGTGGGGGGATTTTCTTGAAAATATTCGTGTCGCATCCTTGGAAGATACCAAACCTAAATACCAAGTTTAGTATTTAACGGTCTTTTCGTTTTTGAGCTATGCTGTCCACAGACACACACACACACACACACACACACGGATCTTTTTCTGAAAATACTTTTTTTGGATTCAGGGGTCCTAAAACATGTATTTCCGGTGAAATTTTGGTATCGAATTTCTGGGTGGAATGCAATACTTCCTCTATACACTATGTACATAGTACGTATAGAGAAAGTAAAAATATAAAGTTCACTAAAAAATACAATTTATGTCATATATATGTATATATTTCTTTTCTTCTTTTTATAGAGTAAACCGTTTTCGATATAGTCCAGTTTATTGGTTTCAATTTTAAGCAATTAAGGGCCGGTTGTACGAACTCGGAATACATCTTGGAATACACTATTCACGGTATAAATGTGGTGACGAGTTGTACGATGCAATTTTATTCCTTAATTATTTATTCGACTATTTGCAGATTTAAAACTAATGTTGACTATATTGCGAGTCATTCATGGCCAACTCGATACGTAATTACTGGTTTATTTTGCTGAAAATTTGCATTGCTTTCACAATCAGCTGTTCCTAAAGTATTTATTATTTCTTATTTTAACTACTTATACTATGAAATAATTGTGAATGTTCACGCTTGTTCGGATGCAGAATTGCTACACACTTTACAAAACATAAACACATATACTGTGACTTCTTGCGATAGGTTAGGAGTACGGGAATGAAACTGGTAGTATGTGCAAAGAGTATCTTGTGCTGATATGACATCTTTCCGTTTCAGTGCTCAAAACTGCTAACGTACTTTGCCCGGTTTCTGTATTTTATTCATCAAAATACTTAGTAATCGAATTTTGAATTAAATTTTAGTGTTGCCAACTCCACTATCAACTTAAAACATGCATAATTGATCGTTGCAACAAAATCATGTACATAAACAGTTTTCTATACAGGTATTAATAACCAACAAAAACATTAGTAGCTATGTCGAATAGTACATTAAACTGTTCCCATTACAGTTCGCACTTTGCTGATGTCAATATTTAATACAACAGCCAGAAATTGTCAACCAAACCAATAAAACCAAGAACATTGTATTTTACAGACGATATTCTCTATTCCATCAAAATTGTTTATAATGTATTAAACTTACAGCATATAATACGAAAAATTATGATTTTATTGTAAAAATAATATTATATTTAGATTTGGTTGTCACTATTACGTTGTCGTACAACACAATTTAGCACATAATCAGGGAATAATGGCTAACAGAGGTTTATTCCGAGTTCGTACAACTGGCCATTAAACTTTTCTCAAACGGGAAGACATCTTTCTTCTCGTTTTTCGTTTGTTTGTTTACTCCTGACAAGTAAAGAGATTGGAGTTTCAATTGTTTCACATAGCGACCGGCTTTTAAAGAACGAGACTATCGCTTTAGCCTGTGCATTTTCTTATTTCCCTTCTAGTTACAAGTAATAAGATTAGCCCGCCTGGGTAGTGTGGTGGTAGCGTGTCTGCCTCACATTCAACAGGTCGCGAGTTCTCACTTAGGGTGGGTTACCCGAATAAGGTTTTTCTTTCGGGGTTTTACCTTATGCTGAGAAGATGAATGTCGAGTAACGTTAAGCTCCATGGACCCCGAGCTCATTTGAGCATTACTTGACCAATTTCATTTCATCGTCCGATATGACCAACCAGGTTAAAGGACGTTAAGCTACAAGAAAAAAAAAAAAAAATAATAAGGCCATTTCAGCAAATGTTTGTATTGTTTAGCATGCTGTGGTAAAAGAATAATATTATGAATAAAAGGTATGTTTGCCGTACAGCTAGAGGATATCATGTGAATCGAACATATCAGATTGTTTCCTTTCTACATACAAGGAACCAAATAATAAGGACAATTATTGATAATGATTATCTTAGTTATCATGAAGTAGATAGAAGAATAAGCTTTTAACAATAATTTGTTACAGAGATTTAGAGAAAGTCATTTGAATGGAGCACATCAGATTTTTTTTTAATTTAAAATTCTAGAAACAAATTGAATCTATAAACAAATCAAAGCTTGTTACACATTTGCAAACTGTCTTCAATTTTATCAACAGGTCATGAATATCACTGTGAATTGAGGTAAATACGTTTAGTCATGATTCACATGTAGTGCTTTTCGAATTATTCTTTAACACATTTGTATCGTTTTAGTGTGGCAAGTTCCTTCTATAGGAGCATGGAACTGACACAATGATGATTCTCAGAGAAGAGACACCCAAAAAGTCACATCTTTGAAGTTTCTTTTTACTTTCCCTACACGTACATAGTGGGTAGAGAAGGCATTGCATTCCACCTAAGAATTCGATACTGCGATTTCACTAGCGACCACTGAATGCAATAAAAACACTTTTAGAAGGAGGTGTGTTTGTGAGCCCGTGTGTCCATGTTTGTTTAGTGTTTGTGAACTGTATAACTCAACAACGAAAAATCTGTTAAATACCAAACTTGGAATTTAAGTTCAGCATATTTCAAGAATACGACAAAATGATTTTCGGAAAAATCCTGCCACACCAAACTATCCTTTACATGGAACATTTTTTGAAAATTTTGAATTTCTCAAAAATCACTCTAACGGTTTTGATTAAAATGCTACATATTTACAATATTTTCACTCAAATAAAATTTATATTTTAATTTTCTGGGAATACTCTCTGAAGGCTTCTTCATTTGGGTGAGCTCTGCATAATGGTAAACGGTAAAAGCTAAGAGGGATTTTCCTGAAAATGTTAGTGTCGCACGCATCCTTGATAGATTTTCTTCTTCAATCAAGGATTAGGCTTACTGCCTCTTCCAGTTTCATATCAATCCAGCTAGGACTTCCCATTAACCTCTTGGTTTATATTCCATTATTTGTTTAGGTATTCCTTCTGGTTAATATTTCTAAATGTTGAATTAATTTTTTGCATTAATTTGTCTGTAATGGGTTTAATGTTTAACAACTAGAAAGCGACCTCAGCGTGTTCTTGAAAGATACTGAACTTAAATATCAATTTTGGTATTTAACCGGCTTTTCGTTTTGAGTTATGCTGCTCACAGACACACAGACACATACAGGTACCTTTTTCTTAATAATTTTTTTTTTTCTCACTCAGGAGATCCCAAAATGTATATCTCGACATCGATTTTTGGGAGGAATACAATACTTTCTCTATCTACAATGTGCATAGTACTTAGAGAGAAAGTAATAAACATAACGCCATTTACAACACGAACCAACTCTCCCACCACATGCCATTTGCGCAACAGTGGGTCGTTTTATCTAAATAGAATTCCCAACCTTCCCTAGTATATTTACACATTACAGAATCAATTCTTTTTTTTTTTTATATTCACATGACTTTCTTTACCTATTCTGCAACAACTTATTTTTACAAAAGCATATTCTTCTATCTACTTCATGCTAATCAAGATAAATCTTAACAGAAACAGTATTATTTATTACTTATTTCCTTGTATGTAGGTACAAGTGAGATAAGGAAAAACACTAGGTATTAACCGGGCGCTATTAACTGGTGATGGCCTTGAATTTACTTCTATTTGAATGGACAGAATGCGAAAAAATATAAGCAAATGACGGCTTGCCATTTGATAAAAGTATAAGTATTGGAACATTTTAACCAATAACAAAGAATATATCAGAAATTGTTAACTCAAAAAAGTATCTGAAGAATTTTCTATTTTATCGAGATCTACGTTTGTTAGTAGCATTTTGTCTATCTCTTACGGTTTACCAGTTATGAAAAGTCATCCAGAATGAAGATTTCAGAGGCTATTCCCAAAAAATTCAAGAAAAACATATAATTTGCCATGAAGATATCTTAAATATACGGTATTTTAATCAAAATTGTAGACATTTTGAGAAAATAAGAAATTTCGAAAAATGTTTCATTTAAGGGGTAGTCAGGGTGAAGAGACTGTATTTAACAGTCTTGTGTCACATCTTTGGAAGATGCTGAAATTAAATATGAAGTTTGGTATATAACCGACCTTTCCTTTTTGAGTTATGCTCTTCACGGACACAGACACACACGAACCTTTTTCTTAAACTGTCTTTATTGAATTCAGAGCACTACAAAACGTGTTTTTCCAGTGAAATCTGGCTATGGATTTTTGAGTGGAATGCAATAGCTTCTCTATCCATTATGTACGTGGTAGAGAAAATAATAAATAAAAATCATTCCCAGTTTAAAACATTTCATCTTTATACATTTCCAAACGGATCATCCTGTATTGTGTAAATGAGAAAAGATGAAACGAGATTGGCAGTTCGCTTTTGTTTACTAGAACGGCAATAGATATCCTGTTATATGATACAATGCTATAAAACACTGCATACATCAGCGCAGCCTCAATAAATGATTTAATTGTCTTTCGACGTGATTTATGATCATTCAGATTCATTGTTCTTCTGTAGCGACTCTTTTCGTTTGTAAGTACAGTATTGCTAAAACGAATAATGTTGGAATTATCTAAATTGCAATATGAAATAACGGAAAATGGGCTTGATTACTAAGCAATTAATCAATGATAAAAGAAAATCCAAGGTATTCATTCGTATAGCTTTTTCTACCAATTCTGTAGCCAGTTATTCTTATATAACCTTATTCTTTTATGTTCTTTATACTTATCAAGATAAATATTATCAGACATAGTTTTATTACATTTTTTCTTACAGTTCATGGGGAGTAAGGGAATATACTAGGCTAAAGCGATGGTTCAGTCTTGTAGAGCTAGTCGCTATACGATGGCCCTGAAATTCTGTTCTTTTTATGTGAAAAAAAGAAAAAGAAAAACGAATAATGACTTCTTATTTGAGAAAAGTATAAGTTTAGAGAAATTTAAATAGAAAAACAAGGAATATCATAGAAATAGTCAACTGCACAAAATAAATGTATTTGACATAAATTAACCCAATCTACATCTTTTTTATATTACAATTTTAATTATCTCTTACGATTTACCAGTTATACAAAACTCATCCATAATGAAAAGTGATTCAATGAGTACTCCCAGAAAATTGAAGATATGCATTTGATTTGTCATCTTTAATATATGGCATTTTAATCGAAATCTTTGGAGCCATTTTTGAAAAAATCGAACATTTCAATAATCTTCCATTTAAGGATAATTTGGGATGTGGGGGGTTTTCCTGAAAACCTTTGTATCGTAATCTTTGAAGATACTGAAGTAGTTAACCGATTTTCGTTTTTGAGTTATGTTGTTTACCACACATACACACACGCGCGCGCGCATCGTTTTCAAAAATGCTCTTTTTATTTAGGGTCTTCAAGACTTGTAGTTCCTGTGATTTCTCAGTATCAATTTTTGGGTAAAATGCAATATCCGCTTTATCTATTATGTACATCGTAGTGGAAGAGAAAGCAACATAGACATGCCTAAGAACCGAACCGCACAAAAACAACGGCGGCTGTCGAGGCCATTTCCTCCTTCAGGGAGTTTCAGCTGAAATCAGCTCGAGCTTCCGTAAAAATCCTCGCATGGTCTCAAACAGATGTTCACTTTTCCTATCAAGTGGATGGTCCATTGCTTTTTACTTTCTCTAGTGGCATTTTACTTGGTATTTAAGCTCAAAATCTTCCAAAGATACGACACGAAGATTTGCAAGAAAATCCCCCCATCTCCAACTCCTTTTACAGGGAAGACTTGTCGAATTTTTTTTATTTTTCTACAAAATGGGTTTAACAATTTTTAATTAAATGGCATATTTTCATGGCAAACGAAATGTATATCTTGAATTTTCTGAAAGTAGCCTCTGAAGACCTTTTCGAGATAATCCGAGTTATTGGTTTCAGTTTTAAGGTATGTTTCTCAAACTGGAAGAAATCATTCTTTTCGTTTCTCTTTTGTTTTCTCCTAGCAAGCAAAGAGAACCGAATTCAATAATTGTTTCACTTAGCGACCGACTTTTAAAAGGTCTATCACTTTAGCTTAGTGTATCCCCTTACTTCTCTCCTACTTACAAAGAAGCAAGCAATACTCTAGCAATGTTTATCATGATTAGCATGGCGTAAATAAAAGAATACTCTTTTGCGAGAAGCTTGTGGAACAGCTAGAGAAAGTCTTATGATTGGAACACACCAGATTTCTAAGATATCATGTGAATGTTTGTTTAAACCAATTATTCAGTTTATTTTCAATCGATGAAATCCGGCATCAACTCATGGCTCCGTTGTCGAGTGGTTAAACCACTGAGCTCTCATCTAACCGGCCCGGGTTCGCAGGTGACGGTATTTGTGGTGGACGAAGCGGCTTGTGGGTTAATTTTTTCCGGGTTTTCCGGTTTCGTCCGTCATTTATCCACCAATTATTGCTCACTAATATATTTCCAGTCACCCATTTCACCGTCATTTCTCATCATAGAGTTTCTCACTGTCATATCAGGATCCTTCTGATCCACAGCCTCTGCTGTTTAACAACAGAACACAGATGTTGGCTTGTAAGTTCTACACAAAGACCTTGGAATTATATTACGTCCTACATACGAGGAAGGAAAACAGAGAAAGAAAGAATACTTTCCTTAGCACTTCTCTCCAAACATATCTTAATCAAATGTTTTTATATTGTCAAATTCCTTTCTGTTCAGCATAGAATATATAAAATAGATTACGGAACCATTTCAAAAGCTACATTTTCTCGCCATTTATTATCTTCTTGCACTTCTTTAACCAGAATTTGATTCCAGTTATTTTAGTTAATTTCTTGGGATTTTGTACATTAAACAATTTCTCTAGCATGTATGCACAATGTAAGTGGATAGAGAAGGAATTGTGTTACACCGAAAATACATGTTTTGAGAAACATGTCTGTGTGTGTGTCTGTGGGCAGCGTAACTATAAAACGAAAAGTCGGTTCAATACCAAACTTGGTAATATCTTCCAAGGATGCGATACGAAGGCTTTCAAGAAAATCCCTCCAACCAAAGTACCTTTTACATGGAACATTTTTTGAAAATATTTATTTTCTCAAAATTGGCTCTAACGATTTTTATTAAAATGCCATATTTTCATGACAAATGAAATGTATATCTTGAATTTTCTGGATTATGTTTTGTATAACTTTTTTGTAAAACTGGTAAACCGTAAGAGATAGACAATAACTTACTATAGAAAAAAGTAGATCTCATTAAAACACATTTTTTTTCAAGATATTTCGAGTCCTTGGTTTGTTTTGAGCTATCCAAACATCTCTCAAAAGGGAAGCTATCTTTCTTCTCGAATCTTTTTTGTGTTTACTCAATTAAATAGAACTGAATTTTAATTGCTTCGCAAAGCGATCGTCATTTAAAGGATTTGTTTATCGTTTTAACCTAATGTATTCCCTTATTTCTCTTCTATTTACAAGGAACAAACAAAGTAACAATTCTGGTAATGCTTATTTTGATTAGCATGATGTACAGATAAAATAATATTATTTAAGGAAGTTTTGTTTGTGGAACAACTAGAAAAAGTCATGTGAATGGAGCACAACAGATGTGACGGGATTTACATAGATGTGGATATTCTAGGCACTGCAATTTAATATCAGAGTCTGCAAATATAAAACATATTTTTAAGTGCCGCTGAAGTAGACAATGCGCTTCCATACAAAGCAGCCTATAGAAGCCATGAATATCTTCACTAGGGAGTAAAACGGCAAACAGGGCAGAATCTGATCTTTTGTTTACATTTACTCAATATAGAGGAAGACTCGGAATTAATTGTTAGCAATGAGAAATCTAGTAAATAACAAATGATATCCGGCTGATAAATACAGAGAAGCTGGAGTTCCCAGCCATTTGCTGCTTGCCAAGAGAACAATCCAGAACACAGAGTAACCACCCCTTTCATACAATTGCCTGCGATTAGCCAGGCGACACAGTAAACTTGACATTCCATCCAGCTGGAATGTAAACATTCTCACCAAATATAGCACTTTAGTGTTGCAATTCTCTTGTTCAGTACCGTCGACCAATGATAGCGAGCCAGGCGATCGATGTGTATGTGCTTTGTCGGGTCTGCCTCCAGACAGATGCGCTGCTATTGGTCGGTTCCTCACAGTGGAAATTTCCACTGAAAGCGGGTCACCGGCTGCCGCCTCACTGCAGGAACCTGTATATCGCAGGAGCTGGCTTTCTCTTCACTGCACGCTGGCTGCACTGGAAAATGTCCACATTGGCTGTTCAACTCAGCTCTTTATCGTGTTTTAAAAATGACAAAACTTGAGTGTCTGTAGCTATTTCTGAAATGTTTACATTTCTTTCCTTTTCTTTTATATAAAGTAGGAATTCTGAATTTTTACTTCAGCAGGTCTACATAAAGAGACAATAAATAGGGGAAAAACAAAACAAAAAACACAAGAAACTTAAAATTTGCATTTTATCTCACGAGATTGTCACCAATCTGATAAATATTATAAACATAAGTACAAGCTATGCAAAACTAATGCAAATATCTGCATTTAATTCATTTAAGTGTTTATAATATAAACGCAGATATGCATAACAAAGTGGCTAGACATAGAGAGGAGTTATATAGACCAATAAATAATTTGCAGACATTCCATAAAGCGGTTTACTACAATGGGATAGTTTTATTTAATTTTTAATTTTATATAATTCACTTCCATCTTGTATAAAGGAATTGCATATGAAGAAAAACAAGTTTAGGTCAGAATTAAAAGATGCCTCATTAGCCTCATTACTCATATCTTCCATATAGATGAGGATTTTTCAATAAAAAAAATAATAGTAATAATAATGAAGTGTTATAAATATAAAATACATGAATATTCTAAGAATGCATACTATAAGATTTTGCTTTTGGAAACAGACATGATAATTGTAACTTATGCAAAATTGACACCTCTCAAAACTTCGGTATCAGGGTTAATCTTTGTAAATAAATGTATTTATAATTAATAAGAGTAACCAATAAATATAATTTCTGCCTTGATCTCTGCATCCTAGAATTGAACTTTTGTCTAATCTCAAAACATGATCCACAGATTACAATTCAATGCAATGTAATATAAATACCAGATAATTTACAACTCATTGATTCAGTTTAATAACAAACTGAGGTGGAGATAAAAGATACATTTTGCAGTCAGAAAAATTGAGAATGGACTTTCTTTCAGTTCCAATGATCGTAGTCTGTGTTCTTAAAGAACCCTGGGAGAGAAATTTCAAATTATTATATTTCTGTATAGGTTTTTCTGAAAGTTTTCTGTGCTTCCATTATAATTATGATAATATGAACATCATTCAAATTGGATAAATACTCTTCAAGATATGAATATTTCATAAATGTTATTCTGTAAATATATTGCATATGTTCCTCACCCCTTAAACGCTCAAAATTTGTGAAAATGGTTGCCAGGTTCTAAACTGGAGCTTTGAACCACACACAAAAACCTTAAATGGGAATATTTTAATAACTTTGATTACTGAATTATTATAGATTTTAAAAATGTTTAGAAATTTTTATCACTAAAGTTAATACTTTTTTGCTAAAGTATATTTTTTGAAATTACTATTGGTTATAGGATAATATTGTCCATTGTAGTAGATACTTTTGCATGCTCTGGGAAATTTTAGTTGAATTAAAAGAAAAACTGAGATGCGTGGAACGTTTTGAAAGTGTGAAAATGTAGTTTTCGAGAATTCACCGGAAGTACATGTTTTGAGACTCCCTGAATCCAGTACAAACATCTTTAGAAATATCCGGTGACATTATTTGGTGGACAGTAAGCCTTTCAGGACTAATCCCCGTGTACCGAGCCAAGTGGCTCAAGCGTTTCGTTTGAGACTGGCATTCGGTCGGTCGTGGATTCGATTCCCGTGACCGACCCTCTGACCCATGTTTTTTTCGGGTTTTGGGGGTTTCCCAAGTCACCAGGAGATTGCTGGAGAGATTTCTTCATTCCCCCGAGCTTTCTGGCTCTTCATTTCATCTCTATTTCATTCCAACCGGTCACTTTCAGGGTTGTAATTGTCGACGTGACAGTGGTGGTGAAGCCCCTTCGTGGTGGTGAATGCCCTTTGGAAATACAGCTCTGGGAGGTAGGATGACGTTGGAGTTGTCTGTAGGAATTGGAGAGTTCATTTAGACTCAGTAGAGGACTCCTAGCGCTCCCCGAGTCGAACTATTTGGACTATGTTAGGGATCCTCCACTGTGGCTCTTTCCCCGCGATCCGGTTTCGGTCGCCCGTCGGTAGTATTCTCATATCATCGTATCCTTCTGGAGTCTGACGCACAATAAGCCCATGGGGCTGCGGTGTAGAACCCCCTTCGGAATGATACACACCATACTGTACCACTTTCGTTTCGTGCCAAGCAGATGGCTATAGGGTGCCACGGTCTAGCTGCTTTCACCAGAAGGCGGTGTACAACCAGACATCGAGGCCTCTAGAGTCTGTCCCACGTCCGTTTGCCCCGTATTTCTTAATTATCATGTGACTAGTCACCCATTGGCTAGATGAGTATCCTTCGTGTTAAATCTGCCTCTCGGATGACGAAAGCACATATGTGCTATCATGACAGGGTGTTTATATCGCTTTTATCGCCTGGCATTGCTCTGTGTAGGTTTTATATAACGCATTCAAATGCGTACTTAGCCAATCAGGAGAAAGGGGAAGGGAATTGTGAGCCACTGATTAAGTATTAACAGGGCAGCTTATAAGAAACAAGAATTAGTTCACGTGACCGTAAGCAATACCAGGCAAACGAACAGACCTTAGTCTAGCTGCAACTGCTATTCGTAGTCAGATGGTGGAGTTCAGCAACCATCGAGGCCACATTCCTATATTTAGGGACTGTAGTTTATTAACCAAATTTTCTGTAGGAGATAGTCATTTTCGTATATTATATAACCCTTGTAGGTTCATGATAGAACAATTGCCCTGTTATGCCCCTTATATTAGTATTTATATTTATATTTTCATAGGATTGGCCGTAATTAGTAGTCGTAACACAAATAATTGCAAAAAATAAATAATTATTATAGTATTAACATAGCAAAAGAACCAGCTTCTTAACTTGGTCGATACCATTGTAATCGCAGTGTAACGTTAACAATATGAGAATTGAGTTAAAACTTATAACTTTCACATTTATAGCAGTGAATATGAGCAGGCATCATGGTAATTGACTGACATGTAACACAATTCGAGGCAAACTTCTTCTCCTCTCATATTCGCTTGGGTTCCGCAATGATCCTGCAACTTTAATTTTCTGAATTAAGATCTTTGTCGCAAACTAAACACTTATTTCGCACTTTTTATAAATAAGAAAGATTCCTCCTTAGCAGGCATAAAGGTAGGAGCAGTGGCTTCGTGTTGTATTACTTTCTATTCCATTTAACATTTTGATTATAAATAATTAAACAATAAGATACTTATCCTAATCCATCACAACCTAATAAAATTCTAATTAAATTTGGACTAAGCATTAAAGAATCGTGATAATACAAATATTAAAACTAAAATAATAAATCGATTAAGTGTAACATATATAATATTAGCGTAACTAACAAGATAGGCTGCGACGCCAACTAAAACCACGTGATTTTTCTGGTCCAGTCATGGCCCGATGAAGAAAATTACAGTTGCCTAATACATCTTTATCCTACACAGGGAAATAAATTGCTTATTAAATTCGTAGAAGAGATTTGGTTAAATATTGAAGCTATTCAACGTTTAAGATTACAATTACAACGTAACGCTTTTCTACCTCGTTAGCTGAGGACAGGCCATTCCTGCTGTCACGTGTTTATCACTGCATGCATGCCTGCTTGCTCTAGCACAAAATGAAGCGAGTTGGAGACCCCTGATATACAGGGTTTGGAAATGTGATTTTTCATGAAAATAACCTTCGAAATTTTTAATCGAATATTTTTATCTTCTCCAGCTTAAGATGAACTAAAGTACTCGATTTACTCAAACAAAAATAGTTTATTTATAGGCATATTAAATACATATATGTAGTATCGGCCCAACCAGATATGACTTTCTCTATCTATTCTCTATAACTAACTATTTTTACAAAATCTTATACATCTATTGACTTCATGCTAATCGAGATAACATTATCAGAATTGGCATTATTACTTGCTTCCTTGTAAGCAGAAGGGAACTAAGGAAATACACTAGACTGCGACAGTCAAAACTTTTAAAAGCTCATCGCTATGTGAAACAATTGAAATTCGGCTCTTTTTTGGATTTCCGAGACTAAAACAAAAGACAGGTAGACTTCCTGCTTGGAAAAGTTTAAATAGTTAAGACTGAAACCAACAACAAGAAATATTTCGGGATTGGTTTGCTAAAAAAAATGTAGGTATATGACATAAATTATGTGTTTTAAAGAGATCTATATTCTTTGTGTAGTGCGTTTTTGCCTACCTCTTACGCTTATGAGTTATACGAGTCATCCCAAATGAACAGGTCTTAAGAGGTATTCCCGGAAAATTCAATATATACATGTTGTGTGTCTTGAAAATATCTTGAACATGTGGTATTTTAATGAAAATCGTTAGAGACATTTTTAAGAAAATCAATATTTTTTAAAAAGTTCTATGTAAAGGGTAGTTGGGCTGGGGGGATTTTCCTGAAAATCTTCGTATCGCATCCTTGGAATATACTGAATCTAAATATCAAGTTTAGTATTTATCCGAATGATTTTTTTCGAGTTATGCTGTCCACACTCTCTCTCTCTTTCTCCCTCTCTCTCACACACACACACACATACTCACAATTATTAGCATTTTTCTAAAAATGTGGTATTTTTTCCCCAGGATGTTCCAAAATATGTATTTCCGGTTAAATTCCGTAACCAAATTTTTGTTTGGAATACAATACCTTCTCTATTTACTATGTATAGTATATAAAAATCGAATACATTAGGTCGTATTAATTATGGTCTTTATGTTATGCTCTTGACTTTAATTAACCTAACATTCATAAGGCGTGACACAAAGGAATTTATTTAAGCGTTTTTACACTATTTCTGTTTCTTGTGGAAAGGTTGTGCTGCGTGACTCTGGAACCTTCTATTGATTTAAAAGTTGGAGGTCTATTAAAAACATTCGTGTTTTGCAATCGTAAGTCCTGGTAGCGTGCTGTTAACTGATGGGGTCAGCAGAAAATGTCGAGCGAGAGAGCTGTTTCATAAGGTTCTCACAGAGGATTTTTGTTTTCCTTTACCGTTCGAAGAATTTCTGTGTTTAATAGAAATTTGTATTGTTTGAATACAGCAGCTAGGCGAGCATTAACAACTTTGAAATAATAATAATAATAATAATAATAATAATAATAATAATAATTATTATTATTATTATTATTATCATCATCAACCCCATCAGATTCTCCTCCTTAATTTTTTTTTGCGCAGTAATGCCTTTCCTTCTCCACTCTTTGTGAAATAACATAGTAGGTATTCTTTTTACTTTCTTTAGCACAAATGTACAGTGTACTTATGTAGGGTAGATAAAGTATAATATTACATCCAAAAATTCGATACCGAGATTTCACCGGAAATATATATATATCCACCCTCTGAATCCAAAACTACTATTAATTATAACCAATTTGTCAATCACATTATTTTCTAAAAAAAAATAGTTGTAATGATTCTGATTAAAGTACCATATGATTAAGTTGTTTGCACGACTAATAAAACGTATATATTTAACATTCTGCGTATAATCTGTGTATGTACACATACACTCACACGCACACACGCACACACACACCATGAGTTAGGGGTATTAGTGCGCAGACTCCAACAACAGCATCCTGACATTAAGCTGAAACATCCTGTACCATTTTCTTTTAAAGTGAATGGTTACACAAATAAAAAATAAAATTGATCAAATGTTTGATTGCGAATATCACCAATCCTTTAGGTTTATTTCCGCAATTAGAATAATCTGGTATATATACAAAAGATAAGTTATTTGTGGTACTACCATTTGTGGCCAAAATGAGCCGTTTAGCCACAAAATTATATTACAGAATTGGATTTCAGTATGTCTACTGGAAAAAGTCGTGGTTACACGCTTGGCGACTATGCCACATTGGGCGTTGTGTGTAGAGCGGAAGGCTAGAAATGTTGACAGTAGTATTGTGGATGCGATCCGATAGCTTGAAAAAAAAAACAACAAAAAAACAAAAAAAGCACCACACCCCTCGTTAGTGGCAGTAGCTGATTCTAAACACACAGGCACGTGGCGAACCAGTTTTCAGGCGCATACCAAAACAAAACAAAACATTCGGTCCTTAAATCCTACTCTGTTGCCAGACTGTGCAGCTCATGTATTCAATAATGCTCAATTGTCTCCGTTACCTTCAAGACAGAGGAAATTGTTATGGATCTCCCAGCAGACGAAATCTGCGCTCTCATACCGCTATCGGTGGGTAGGTCGATCGATCGGTCGGTATGTATGTATGTATGTGCGTATGGTATAAATGAGCATCCACACATGTTTTTAAGACAATTGCAGTGGTTATGGTCATGTTATATGTCTCAATTGAACCGTTATTAACTCGAGAGGCTGGAAAAAATTCTAACAGACTCGAAATTCTTACTTTCTTTACTTAAAATGAAAACAAAAATGCAAAACAAGTATCGCGGGAATCAGGATGCATAGAAGAATACGTCATATAAGTTTTCCCACGTAAAAATATGTACCCATGCGGGTATACCTAAATTCATATGTATTATGAACAAATGCACCCTGGATAAAAAGGAAGTGTTAAAACTAATTTCAGGAACTAAGATAAACATCTTGTGTTCCATTAACCTGACTTTATCCACCCATTCTGTAACCAACTTTTCTTACAAAAGCTTATTCTTCAGCCTGCTCTATGCTAATAGAGATAAAAAAATACCAGGTATGGTTATATTTCTTACTTCCTTGACGTAGAAGGATTATAAGGAAATACATAACGTTAAAGCGAGTCAAATCTATTAAAAACTTTTTGCTATGTGATTGCACTGAAATTTGTTCCCCTTTGCGTGTCCAGGAGGGAAAACGAACTAGTGGCGACTTGCCATTTGAGAAAAATATAAGTATTACAAGAATATTTAAAGCAATAACAAGGACTATCTAGAAAATGGTTAACTCCTCAACAAAAACATGTTTTACGAGATCCATGTCTTATACGGTAAGTTTTGTCTATCTTTTATGGTTTATCAGTCATTCAGAATGAAGACTTGAAATTTGAAGATATTCACTTTATTTGCCATGTAAGTATTTTAATACGCGTATTTTGATAAAATCGGTAAGGCCATTTTTGATAAAATCGAAATTTCAAAAAATCTTCCATCCCCATAGCTCATGCCTGGAAGATAATGAACTCAAATACCCTCTCTATGTAGGTACGATATACGTGTTAAAGAAAGTAAAACAAAATGATACCAGATGCATTGACTGGACTCGGTGAAAACAATCCTTTTATGGTTTTAAAAAAATGTTAACAAGCACTGACTTGCTATAACTGAATACAACATTCGTAATTATTTGAAGTTAGTTTTTATTTTGTAACACAAAACATACTTACTGCTGTATTCGGTCATTATACAAATTATTGAACCCAATATTTTCGGATGTTTTCCCTTTTGAACGTATTAATATACTACGCAGGGACCTCCAATATTGGTACACACCACAGATGTGACTCCTCAAGATAGGCAGAGTAGGCTAAGCCTACCCTAATAATTTAAAAATATTTGTAACTGTTTAATGATACTCAAAACGAAATATTTGAGTACTGAGCTGAAATGAAATGTGTCTACTTAACAAAAGAGAACCTACACGTAATATTACATTCCATATACGAGGGTCGGCTGATAAGTCCCGGGCCTCACACAGATATGGCGCCACTAGGCCAGTTAGACGGTAGCATAGTTTAATTTAGCTCTAGACTAGCTTGAATCCATAGTTACAGGTCAATAACTAGTTTTCCAATGACAGCATTTTAAGCAAGACAAATTTAGGGTTTGCAGAAAATGGAGGATTTGGAAAAACGAGAAGTGATTAATACTTCCATTTGAAACGCCTAACGCCTAAAGAAATCGAGGAGGAAATGGACAGTACATTGAAAGACTCTGCCCTTTCATATTCAATGATTAAAAGATGGGTTGCAGAGTTTAAAATGGAACGTACGAGCACTAGTGATGAGCCTCGCTCTGGACGCCCTGTGCAAGGTAATTGAACAAATTCCAGGGATCATTGAACAAATTCATCGTTTAGTACTGGAAGACCGCAGATTAAAGTTGTTTGAGATAGCAGAGGCTTTAAACATATCAAAAGAACATGCAGGTAATATTTTAAGTAATGCTTTGGGCTTTCACAAGGTCCATGCAAGATGGGTGCCGCGTTTAAATACGCCTGATCAAAAGTTGCAATGAAAAACTATTTCTGTTAAGAATGTGAAGCTCTACCGTAAAAATCCCAGTGAATTTTTAAGACAGCTTATTACCATGGATGAAACTTGGATACATCACTACACTCCAGAAAGTAAATCACAGTCAAAACAGTGGATTGCGCTAGGTGAACCAACTCCAAAAAAGACAACGTCAATTTTGTGAGCTAACAAGCCTATGGCGGGTATTTTCTGGGATGCACAGGAAATTATTTTTATTGATCACTTGGAAAAGGGTAAAAGTATCACTGGTGACTACTACGCAAGCTTATTGCAACGTTAGAGTGATGAGGTGAAAAAAAAAAAAAAACTCATTTGGCAAAACAAAACAAACAAAAAATTGTTTCGTCACGACAATGCTCCGGCCCCTCGTTCAGTCATTGCAATGGAAAAAAATCTGATGTGTACCATTCACATGACTTTCTCCACATTTCTGCAACAAATTATTGTTAAAAAGCTTATGCCTCTATTTACTTCATGCTACTCGAGAAAAAATTAGCAGAAATAGTCTTATTACTTGTTTCCTTGTAAGTAGAAGCGAAATAGGGTTAAAGTGATGGTCAAAAGCTGGTTGCTATGTGACTGAAGTTCCTTTGTTTATATGGACAGGAGTTGACAAATTCCTATATGAGAAAAGTAAGTTTTTCATAGCTGAAACAAAAAACAATGAATATCTCAAAAACAATCAACTCCACGAAAAAAAAAAAAATGTATATAAAATAAATTGTGTGTTTTAACGTGCTCTACATTTCTTGTGTAGTAAGTTTTTATCTAAGTCTTACGGTTTAGCAGTTATGCAAAACTCCGTAAAATTCGTCCAGAATAAAGTAGTCTTCAGAGGCTATTCCCAGAAAATTCAAGATATACATTTTGTTTGTCAGGTAAATATCTTTAATATATGATATTTTAATCAAAGTCGTTAGCCATTTTTGCGAAAATAAAAATTTTCGAAAAAAGTGTCATGTAAAGGATAGTTTGGGGTGGGGAGATTTTTCTCACAATCTTTGTGTCGCGTCCCTGGAAGATACTAAACTTAAATACCAAATTTGATATTTTACCGACTTTTCGTTTTTGAGTTATCGTGTTCACAGACACACGGACACATGGACACCCGGACACACACACAAACACACACACACGGACCTTTTTGTGAAAATGCATTTTTTGGATATAAGGGACCCTAAAACATATATTTCCGGTGAAATCTCGGTATCGAATTTTTGGGTGGAGTGCAATACCTTCTCTATACACTATGCACATAGTGCGTGTAGAGAAAGTAAAAATCACATGATTTTCTCTATATCTCTGCAACAACTTATTTTTAAAACGCTTATGCTTCTATTTACTTCCTGCTAGTCGAGAAAAAATTAGCAGAAATAGTCTTATTTCTTGCTTTCTTGTAAGTAGAAGCGAAATAAGGGAGTATTATAGGTTATAGCGATAGTCAAAAGCTGGTTGCTATGCGACTGAAGTTCCTTTGTTTGTATGGACACGAGTTTACAAAGTCCTGTATGAGAAAAATATAAGTTTTTATAGCTTAAACCAAAAACAAGGAATATCTAAAAAACAATCAACTCCACGAAAAAAAATGTATACAACATAAATTGTGTGTTTTTTAATGTGCTCTACATTTTTTGTGTGGCAAGATTTTGTCTCTCTCTTACGGTTTAGCACTTACGGTTTCCCTAAAAGTCACCCAGAATAAAGTAGTCATCAGAGGTTATTCCCAGAAAATTCAAAATATACATCTTATTTGTCAGGTAAATATCTTTAATATACGATATTTTAATAAAAATCGTTAGAGCCATTTTTTAGAAAATCAGAATTTTCGAAAAAAATTCCACGTAAAGAGTAGCTTGGAGTGGGGGGATTTTTCTCAAAATCTTCGTGTCGTATCCCCGGAAGATACAAAACTTAAATACCAAGTTTGGTATTTTACCGACTTTTCGTTTTTGAGTTATCGTGTTCACAGACACACGGACACACGGACCTTCTTCTGAAAATACTTTTTTTTATATAGGGGGCTCTAAAACATATATTTCCGGTGAAATCTCGGTATCGAATTTTTTGGTGGAGTGCAATACATTCTCTATACACTATGTACATAGTGCGTATAGAGAAAGTAAAAATGTGCGAATTAAAGCTGGAGTTGCTTGAACATCTACCATATTCGCCAGATCTAGCACCCAGTGACAACCACCTGTTGCCAAACCTCAAAAAATTTCTTGGAGGACGAAGATTTCACAACAGAGAGGAGGCCATTGATGCGTTTTTTTTTTTTTTTTTGTAATGTTTAACGCCCGCTTTAACTACTTATAGCACCGCAGGCGGTGACACTGATGATACATGAATGAAGATGGAGCACCGGTAGAATGCGATGGCGGGGGAAACCGGAGAAAACCCGTCCCACCACAAATGCGGTCACTTGGGATCGAACCCGGGCTGTCTAGGTGAAAGGCGAGTGGTCTAACCACTCGGCCACGGCACGGCCGTATTGATGCGGTAAACAGCTATTTTGAGGACCTTGATAAATCACACTACAGAAATGGTTTAATTAAATTAGAACACCGATATGACAAATGTATTAGTCTTTCTGGAGATTATGTTGAGCAATAAAGAAAAAACAAAAGAAAAATTAAATGCTGTTTTCATTGAGAGGCCCGGGACTTATCAGCCGACCCTAGTAGTTAGAATATTTAAATGATGGGATTCATGAAAATTCGACAGGTCCGCTTTCTTTTGGAAGGAAAGAGAGACCTTTTAAATGACAATATGCTTGATACTCGAACGACACAAAGGTACTTGTTTGTCTGCGAAGAGCAGGGGCATGATCTGATTATTGCTATCTCTTCAAGCCTCCGCCTCTTACCCCAAACCTTGTACTGCGCAACTTGAGTGTTTTTGTCTATTTGCAAGATAATACGTATTTGGCGCCCGGTAGTAAGCATTGGGGTAAATGCTGTTGCAAATGCTGGAGTGGCGCATGCGTTGTACATCAAGACAGGCACTCAGTAAATTTGCCTGCCCTCTCGCTTATTGACGGGCTATTCCGGAGTCTCCCGGTCAACAACGTTGCACGAAGTTTATGCGAAAAATTAATTGCTGCACTAGTAATCGTGTGTTTTGAAGAAACAGAGAATTAGAAGTGAAATTCCTTTTGTAAGTACCTATTAAATAGAAATTCAAATAATTAGTGCATTAGATTCCAACTGCATTTAGAAAATGTTTTTCCGCCAAGAACTAGTTTCATTACAAAATTAGAACGCATATATTTTGACTTTTCAAGATTGAGAAACGAGCTCGAGTTAGTCTACTCCGGCGACCAGTTTTTGTCTCGAAGTGTAACTGAAGTTATGAAACTGTTTGTGGAAAGTGATATTTAAAGTGAATTGCTGGAAGCTTACAGACTGTTTACCTTTAACTGCAACAATTCCTTCTACAAGTTGTAGTATCGAAAGAAGCTTCTCTTGCTTGAACAGAGTGAAGTCTTACTTAAGCAGCACAATTGCACAGGACAGGACAGCTTTAGCGACGGCATCTATATTGAACGCGAATTTCTTCATTCGCTGGAAAAACAGGCGGTATGAAAAGATGCCTACTCGGAAAATATCACTGCAACCATTGGCACACCATCGCACTAGCCTATAGACCCTTTGTACTCCCAACGTGACTCCTGGGATGATGGTTTGAAGGAGACACCGACGGATGACCAGATTCTGAAATCCCAGGGTCGGGATCTCTAATAATTCCAGAATTGTTACACGTATCCTGACGCCAGCGATCATACCTTGGCCCTCTTCAACCTGAGGGCACCAAAATGAAACGAGTCAGCCCAGAATGGGATCCCAGTCGGCAGCCAAGCGGCAAAGCAGGTCTTTTTTACACAACACAAATTCCACTGTACCTCTTAATCGCCGTAGCCTGGTCCTTCAACCCTAAAACACATGAGATGAAATACATGAAAAGAAATTGTAGGTACAGGAAATTCGTGGTAGAATAGGAACCATACTAGTATTCGCCTAAGGACCTGGGTGTATCTCGATACCAAGATCTTCCGAGTTCCAGTCTCACAAGTTTCCGCAGAGCCATATCGCTCCGTTTTTAAACGTGTTACAGATGCTTTGCTGTAGAACACGATGTTATTTACATGTATGAAAATAAAACTGTCCACGGTACGTCTTGCTTTTATTTTATTCAATGAAAATGTTGTTAAACTTGTATTGTGCCATGAAGGTTAATATCCTGTGTTAACCGCAGTTACTTATATTTTATGCGAACCTCATTACTGGAAGAAATGAAACCAGTTTATGTAGTGAACTGAAGGACGAAATAAAAACATTTTATTTCTGTCATTAAATAATGGTTGTTCCAGTCTCTTGCAGTTATTCTATATAATCCTAACAGCTTCTGGATGGCGTTCTTGACATTTTGGTAAGGCAAGGTCAGTTTGTATGCAATGCGATTTTCCGGGTGACTTAATGAACTTTCCACATTAATATCTTAAGTTGACCTCATTGTCATTTGCATCTCAACACACGCACATTACAAAAAAGTTTAAATGTCAAATGTTCGCTGCATGTATATGCTTAGAATTAATGAACATCTCATTCTATTATGAAACTGTGGCAAAAGTAAAAAACGATTAAAGAATGGAATCGAGATTGTAAGTAAAAATCTGATCTTTCTCTACCTATTCTGCAACAACTATGCTTACAAAAGCTTATTCTTCTATGCACGTCATGATAATCGAAATAACTATTAGCAGAAATGGTGTTTTTACTTAATAGCTCCTTGTATATAAAAGGGAAATAAAAGGAATACAATAGCCTTAAAACGATAGTCAAACCTATTAAAAGCCAGTCGCTAGGTGGGCAAGAATGAAACAAAATAGACAGGAATGTCAAATTGAGAAACGTTTAAGTACTTTAAAATTGAAACCAATAGCAAGGAATGTATCGACAACGGTCAATTCCACGAAAAAAAAAATGTATGGCAAATTGTGTGTTTTAACGAGATCTATATTTTATGAAGTACGTTTTTGGCTATCTCCTAGGTTTACCACTTGTGCAAAAGTCATCCAGTATGAAGAAATCTTCAGAGGCTATTCCTAGAAAATTCAACACATGCATTCCATTTGTCATGTAAAATACGGTAATTCAATCTAAATCGTTAGAGCCAATTTTGAGAAAATAAGAGGTTTCCAAATGTTCTCAATGTAAAGGGTAGTTTGGGGGGGGGGGGTTCATGATAATGTTCATATCACATTCTTGGAAGATAGTAAACTTAAATGTCAAGTTCGTATTTAACCGACTTTTTGTTTTGAGTTATCGTGTTTACAGATATAGGGACGCACGCACATACACACACACGCGTGAATCTTTTTTATAAAAGTCTTTTTGGAAAAACGGGAATTTATCAACTCCTGGCAATGCAAAGGAACGGATTTTATCCACATGGCACCAGCTTTTAAAATATTTGACCTTCTTTAGCCTAGTGCATTCCCTTGTTTCCCTTTTACATATGAGAAAGCAAGTAATAAGACCATTTCTGCTAATATTTATCTCGATTAGCATGAAGTAGATAGAAGAATAAGCTTTTTAACAATAATTTTTTACCAAGATATAGAGAAAGTCATGTGAATGGAACACATCAGTTTTTTTAAAAAATAAAGATGTATAAAGTTTCCCTTTTTAAAGCTATCTACTGTTGCAGAATTATGTGCGGCCATGGTTCACTAATTTGAGGTTATACCGTCATTATTATTTCGTATCCATTTCATTTGAGGTTAAAATGAATGAGCTAAAGACTATTCCCTCGCAATATGGGGAGACTATAGTTTGGTAACTAGTTCTTATTCTGTATTTGCGGTACTCAGTCCTAAATTTGGCTAAATGATATTTTGGGTAGAATTAAATGTAAGGCATAGCTAACATTCTAAGTTCCATGTGGCCATGCGCTTCTCGATTTTAATACACAAAGTTGTTGGGAGTTGTTGCGGCTTTTACTTAGCTAAGAACATACAGCAATATCATTACTGCACTTTAGCTTCTGTTACGCAAAAAGAAGATTGCGTTAAGGTCTGGAATTAACGTTTTGGTTTTTATTTACAGTAATACAATCGCCACCCACCACCAATGGTGGTGCATCATCGGCCACTAAATGGCGACTCTCCGGCATGTTACAGCGGGCATAAAACTTTTGGAATCGTGACCCTGACCGCCAAACCAGCTGCCGAGCTTGAAGTTTGTAACATGAAACCTTTGCGACTGCTTACTCACAATCACAGCAAGCAAAACATGGTACAGTCTACACGAAAGTGTTCCGCATCTGTTTGTATTTTGAAAGAGGTCAATAAATAGTGTTTATTTTGTTTTGTGACATTAAATTAATTTTCAAAGTTAATGTTAAGGTATTACATAGATCAGAGAAATAATTGCAAATGTCCTCGACTTCATGAAACAAAAGATAGAGATGAAGGAAGAAAACATATGTTCACCAGAGTTCTCCAAAAGACTGATTCTTGCGAATTAAAAAAGACACTTTTGCATTATTGTTCACTGTTTCCATTATCTGCTTTGCCACAAAACAGAATACCACATTCTCGCTTAAGATGAGTTCTCAGATAAGGTTTTTTCCGGGGTTTTCCCTTATGCTGAGAACACGAATGTCGAGTAACTTTAAACTCCATGAGCCTTCAGACCATTTCACCAATTTCATCCATCGTACGATATTACCAACCAGGTTAAAGGACATAAAATAAATAAATAAAAAGAGAAAGAAAAGATTGGCACATGCCAGGACCAAAATATATGTGCAAACGTAGTGGTGAAGAGTGTAACAGATAGCATGTTATTGTAAACAAAGACAAACACTGACGAAGTTTTGTAATGGATGAAACTGATTCATAAGCTTATGCACATTTTACGCTCTTCTTTAATCAATATTTCGAACAGTGAGGATTACAAAGGACTGTCAGATGGTATATAAATTAAGATTTTCATATGAAGATCTTTTGCGCCAGTTATACCAATGTTAATTTACAACTGTATGCTCTAATGCCTAGTAAACCAGCCTTATATTTGTATTTCTGCTTGGTAGTAAGTATGTAGCATTTCTTATTGCAAGTTGCTAAAACTGTTAAATAAAGAAAATAAAACGATTGGTGCTTTATCTCTCTGGAATGGGGTTGAAATCATATCTGTATTGTTTAATCGATGAAAATGACTTGAAAAATGAATTTTGACTGACAATTCGACTGCCAAAGAAACCAACAGTGTGGTAACGGTTTAGAGCCGAATGAAAAACTACATTACTTTTTTCTGCCCACTATGTGTGCGATAGAGAAAGTAAAACCTTTACTTCTCAAAAGCTACATGTTTTAGTGATAAATGACACCCAGTATGATCCAACAGGGTACCGGATACTACTATGTGATATGTAAAGGAAGTCTACATATTTTGTTCTTGAACCCAGATGTTAAAGGGGTCAGCAGCTGATGTTGCTGCACATACCGAGGTTTAAGCTTGCAGCAGTATAAAACACAGCTAAGTCTACTGGAGGGGGTCAGTCGCTGAGGACATTGCCGCCGCTTCCCGAGACATAATCGAGAGTCTATTATTAGGAGGCGACATTGTGAATACCAGAGAAAGTAAACCAGCCGCAGTTGTTTTTGTTTCGGCGGTATCCCTTGGAAACTTATTTCCTGGAAGTGGGATACCTCCACATCCGATGTAATGCTCTCTGAAATGCTAACTTCCACAATCTAATCTAAAACATTAAAATAGTTTAGGAAGACTTTTCTCAAAGTTTGAGGCTGGAAAACTGTGGTAAAATTTCGGTTGCAAATGAGAGTTAAAACAACTAGAAAATGCTGATTTGTAAGATCAGTGTTCGAATCAGACTTTCTGACGTGTTGTGAAGGGGGGAGGGGGGTGGGGAATTTAAGAATCAAATTTGTTTTCAATTTTTTTTAAAATAAGATTTTGTTTACAATTAGTGTAATGTACTTACTCTTATTATTTTCACTAACACATATCACTTTCAATGCTCCGGTTTTAATTGAATATTAATACTACTTGAAGTTGAAGCCTGAGATTGGAGCTGGAATACATCACCGTCATTACTTTCTGTAATCTACGCTCTCTTGTCAAAATCTATCCATGCTGACCAACAATGTTGTAAAAAACAACTGAATACTGCAAGCTCAATCAGTTCTCTAGCCATATTGAGCTCAATCATCATTACTGGCGCTAGTTAATGCCCCTCGCCCTCGCATGTCAACTCAGCTAACAAACCAAGAACTGTTTATTGTTTAGACTACTTGGTATTAGCGTTACGATAGTTCAGCTATCTCAGCTCGCACTCGCACAAGGTATAATCTTAATTGAAGCTCTTCCGCGTCTTCCTGTATTTTCAAAAAGAGCAGTAATAGCCCTTATAATAAAAAGAAAAACGATTATTCCCTGGCAGGAGAGGTATTCTTTAACGAGCCAGGGAAGTTATTTAATGAGAGGGAAACATCCCTTATCCCCCCTGTTAATAATCCCTGTGTGAGATGCAGAAGAATTTACAACGCACTGCTGTACTATGTATCGTATTACGAGATTTAGCTTCTTTGGTAACATCTGAAGTTTTGACTGAACTATAGGTTTACTTAACTCTGACTTAAACACAACCACACTTCCAGACACTACGAGAATATGGAATAAATCTGGTAAAAGAAAAATGTCCTCGTCCTAGCCGGGACCTAAGTTGAAAAGCTAGAACGCTGCTCACACCAATGAGCCCCTGAAGTTTTGCACACAAACTTATTTTAGTTTATACGAGACTTCTTAACCTATCAAAAAATTCGTCTTTGACATCTCAGGCCCACCGAACCTCCTTCCTCTGCCCCCCCCCCCCGCTGAATACTGTAAGAAAAATGTGCTTAAGAGCAGCATTACTGTGAAGCGATATATTTACACCAAACTTGGAATTTAGGTATAGTAGCTTCCAATGCAGCTGAAGATTTTCGTGAAATTTTTCCTACCCCAAGCTATCCTCAATTTTTTCATTTTTCAATAAAATGACTACGATTTAGATTAAAATGCTGGGAATAAAGGAATCGCATTAACTAATAAAATGCATATATTACGTTTTCTTTGAATAATCATTCTGATTGCAAACATAATATTTTTTTAATAACTGGTAAACCGTAAGAGATTGACAAAAACCCACACAAAAAATGCCGCTACCGTTAAAGCGACCAATTTAATCAAATATTTGTTTAATAAGTGACTACACTTTTAATATTAACTTTTCCCAGGTTGAATTCTCATGCGGTATCTATAAAATACCTTGAGCGATGCCTCTTTTTTCTCGTACGGTTTCAATAGCAGCCAAAATTAAATTATAGTATGCGAATATTCGTGTATTGTTTTTGCATTTTGTATCTGAAACCATTTCTGATCAAAACTGTATCGTAAAATAAAAAGGATATGTGAATTACTTTTCTATAGAACGAATGTTCAATGAATATCAATACAATGCGGTTCTAAAGTCCCTCATATTTACTGCTGCACCTGGTGATTTTTTTTTTCTGTTTTTTAACCGTTCATACACGTCAAATAGTATATCTAAGACACTTTTTCAGAAACAAAGCTTTCTTAATTGTTATGCTAGTTGTATCGTCATCGGACATGTTTACATGACATTCAGACTCTACCTATTTTACTTTCGTATAAATAAATTAATGTCACAAAGCTAGTTATAAGTAAAAAGCATATGCAAACTAATAGGTAATTAGGTAAAGAATTCGAATTGAAGTTGAAACAAAATTTAATACCTTTTTTTTTTTTAATTTTAATTTTAAACTTTTTTGAAGCTATGTAGAAATAAACGATAATGGATACAGAACGTCTTGTGAATGTATAATATATCAGATTTTTAAAAGTTCTACCATTATTCACTTGATGCAATAGAAAGGTATGGAGTATGGATTTTCAAGCCCAGGATATAGCGACCCGGCTATAAATATCTGACTATTCGGTTTCCCCTATCCTCCTTGCACCTTGTGAAAATAATATGCTTTTGTAAGAATGGAAAAGCACATTGGGAATGTCATGTAACTCATAAGACTGTATTGACGCAATTTCTCGGGTTATTTACCATTACGAAAATTCCCATCATCAAGCTATTTTCTGTGCAGTGACTTGAAAAATGTTTAAATGTGATAAAGTAGATCATATTTATGATGTGTTCCATTCGTATGACCTTATCTACCTATTCTGTAACAAACTATTCTTTACAAAGCTCATTATTCTATTTACTTCATGCTAATCATTAGCAGAAATAGTCTTATTATTTAGTTCCTTTTTAGTAGAACCATAGTCAAAGCCTTTAAAAGTTGGTTGGTATGAGATACAATTGGAATTAGGTTCTACTTGCATGGCCGGAATAAAACAAAAGAGGTATGAAACGAATGGCGACTTCCAGTTGGAGAAAGGTTTATATATTTTAAAATTGAACACCATAACAAGGAATGACACGGAAATGGTTAAACCCCGCCTCAAAAAAATGTATATAACAAATTGTGTGCTTTAACGAAATCTGCTTTTTTGTGTAGAATACTTTTGTTTGTCTCTAATGGTCTACCAGTTATGTAAAAGTCATCCAGAATGAAAAGGCTTCTTCAAAGGATATTCCCGGAAAATTCAAGAATTGCATTTTATTTTTCATGTAAATATCTTTAATTTACGTTATATTCATCCAAATTGGTTAGAACTGTTGTAGAGAAGATCAAAAATTTCAAAGCTATTTCTATGCAAAGGGGAGTTTCGGTAGGGGGATTTTCTTGAAAGATCCGTCGTATCCTTGAAAGATATTAAACTTAAATACCCATTTTGGTACTTGTCGAACTTTTTATTTTTGAGCTATGCTGTCCACTGGTGCACACATACGCACAAACATATACAGACGCATCATTTTCTAAATATGTTGTTTTTATTTAGGAGTCTCAAAACACGTATTTCCGATGAAATCTCGGTATCAAATTTTTAGGTGGTTTACAATACCTGCTCTACATCCAGGTGCATTGTACGTACGTAGTAATCGACAGAGGGGAAAAAAAACGCTTGGGTAGTGTGGCAAATGGAAATGACGTGTTATTTATGGACGCTCTTTAACTGCTGTGGTTTTCAGTGTCCCATTCAACGTTGGGCGTGAAAGATCGCTTAATTTTGCTCAGAGGCCTCTCTATCAGGCTTGTGATTCTTTTACGTGCCGTATATCTATGACACGGAACCAACGGCTTTACTTCCCTTCCGAAGGAAGCCATGCTAAGGATTTTTACACCCGAAAAAAATCCATCGTCCTCCGCCTAATTTGAACCCGCGACCTTGGGTATATGAAGTTGGCATGGTAACCATTACACCACGGAGGGCGACAAAGGGGTAGTGTGGCGGTAGCGTGTCTGCCTCACATTCAACAGGTCGCGAGTTCAATCTCGATTAGGGTGAGTTACGCGGATAAGGTTTTTTCGAGGTTTTTTCTTATCTTGAGAAGACGAATGTCAAAGCTCCATATACCCCGAGATCATTTCAGCAACATTTCTCCAATTTCATTCATAGTCCGATATGACCAATCAGGTTAAAGGACGTTAAGCTACTAAATTAGATAAATAAATATATAAAATGCTATGATTTATGCGCTTATATTGCTGTAAACACTACAATTTTAGATATATGTTACTGAATATTGGAACATATTCATTTATAACTGCTTTTGAAATGTACTTTTTTCAGTTTCCAAGCAAGTGGAAGGGTGCAACAGAATAATAATTTAATCTAAAATGTTAAGTAAAATGCATAGTTTTTACTCTTTCTACAAAATTCTATGTACACACATGTAGGTAAAGGAGGTACTATATTCCACCCAATAAATCGATTCGGAGAAATAACGGGAAATATGTTTATTGAGGATCCTTAAATTATAGAGAAAAATAGCATTCTTAGAAAAAAGCGCGCGCGCGTGTGTGTATATGTGTGTGTGTGTGTGTGTGTGTGTGTGTGGACGACTCAACTCAAAAACGAAATGTCCGTAAAATATCAAATTTTATATTTAAGTTCAGTATCTTCCAAGGATACAACAAAAAGGCTTTCAAAAAAACCCCACCATACCAAACTACCCTTTATATGGAAGATTTTTTGAAATTTTCGATTTTCTCAAAAATGGCTCTAACGATTTTGATTAAAATATCATATATTAAAGATATTTACATGATAAATAAAACGTATTCTCTGAATTTTTGGGGATACCCTTTGAAGTTCTTTTCACTCAGAATAAATTTTGCAATAATTGGTAAACTATAAAATACAGACATAAACTTACTACACAAGAAATGTACGTCTCATTAAAACACACAATTTAAGTCGTATACATTTGACGATTTCCGAGATATTCCTTATTATTTGTTTTAATTTTAAAATAAAAAAAATGAGTTTTTAAAAATTTTAAAACTTCTATTTTTCTCAAAGAGAAAGTTGCCATTCGTTTTTCTTTTGTTTTACTCCTGGCCTTACAAAGAGGACCTAATTTCAATCACATAGTAACATTGTTAATAGATCTGACTATCGCATTAGCCTAGTATATATGCCGTTATTTACTTCTACTTACAAGGCAGCAAATAATAAGATAATTTCTGCTAATGTTGATTTCGATTTGCATATAGAAGAATAATCTTTTGTAAGAATTAGTTTGTTTACAGAACAGGCTATACAGTCATGTGAATGTTACGCATCAGAGTTTTACTTTCCTTAGCATATAATTGTACATTGAACATGGTAGGTAGAGAAGATATTGTATTCCACTATTCCTCCTAAAACCGTGATTTCACCAGAATATATGTTTTGTGATTCCCTGAGGCCCTGAATCAAGAAAAAAGAAAAGAAAAAAAAGGATCTTTAGAAAAAGGTAAGCGCGCGCGTGTGTGTCTGTGAACAGTATAAATAAAAAACGAAAAGTCCGTAAAATACCAACCTGGTATTTGAGTTTAGTATCTCCCAAGATGCGGCATAAACATTTTCAAGAAATCCCCTAACTAACCTTTACATGAAAAATGTTTCGAAAATTTGGACTATCTCAAAAATGGCTCAAATAATTTTGATTAAAACGCCCTGTATATAAAATATTTATGTGACAAATAAAATGCATTATTGGATTTCCTGGAATAGCCTGTGAAGTCTTCTTCATTGTGAATGGATTTTGCATAACAAGTAAATCACAAGAGTAGCCAAAAACTAACAACACAAAAACTGTAATCTCGTTAAAGCACATAATTTATGACATTTAATACATTTTTACAGTGGAGTTAACCACTTTCTAGATATTCCTTGTTTCTATTTTAAAGTACTTATTCTTTTATCAAAAAGGAAGTCGTCATCCGTTTTTCTTTTGTTCTAATATTGACTTACAAAGAGAACCGAATTTCAATCACATAGCAACCAGGTTTAAAAAATCTGATGGTCGCTTTAGCCTAGTGTATTCCCTTGTTTCACTTCTTCTTACAAGAAAGCAAATATGTAAAAAGGCCATTTCTGCTAATGTTGATCTTAATTAGCATAAGTATATGAAAGTATAATATTCTGTAAGAATAGTTTGTTTTGATGTTTGTTTTTGCAGGTAGAGAAAGTCATGTGAATGAAACACATCGCACTTTAGTTTTATCTGATGGCTTAATGCATATCGCAGTGAAAGTTAGCAAGTATAATTTTATTTTCTGTATTACCACTGGCAGTTTTCCTTCGTTATCAGATTCAACATTTCTATCTGAAAGTTGCGAAACAAGCTTTGCTTCAAGAAAGCTAATATACTTAAGACACGGAACAGAGTCATTGTTCGTAAACGTAAAAGTAGGTTAGGGACGACCAGATCACAGTCAATATTATTGTCTCTGTTTCAATTAGCGCACGTTTTTCTTACAACTGGTTCTTTATTTAGTGTGAACAAAAATTAGGATTTTGTCTCTAATGCTGCCATGATTGCAAATGTTATAAATTTGCAGAAAGGAAGCACTCTTCAAAGTGTGATAAATTCCGCAAAAGAATAATTTTTATGGGTTGCGTAATGAGGTTAAAATTTTAATTTTCTGATAGAGTAGAAATAGCTAAACATTTATTCCGCTACTTTCTATAAATAAGAAACATTCCTGCCAGGCAGATATAAACGAAGGAATCAATGAATTGTCTGTTGGATTTCTGTTCCTGTCTCATACACCACACCCTGTGCAAGGAGCAAAAGATTACATCACGTGTTTACCCACTTCGTGCACAGAGCAAGCCTGCTTGCTGCAGCCAAAAATCAAGCGATTTGATGACGCCTATTCTACACAGTTTTGTAATTAGATTACTGATCAGGTTGACAATGTTAATCACTTTATTAACTTATTCTATATAGCACCATAGAATAAGTTTTGGCTGCTAAATAAGAGCACAAGAGCACGTGAACGCCCTAAATTTTAACACCTTGAGGATTTATTAGATAGTTTTTCTTTGAAAGCCATTAACATAACATGCGAGGAATAATCAGAAACTAAGGTTAAAAGGCCATATTCTTGGTATTTCGTCTTTCACAGCGAACTTAGTAGTGTGCGGTACCTACATGCTGTTACAACTGTACAGAATTTCAGCCAACTGCCACCTACAACGCTACTACAACGAACAAGTGACGACTCGTTTGGAAAACTGGTCTTGCGAAGAAATCTGCTCAGTTATTCGATTTCTGTGGGCAAAATATGTATCCGCGGCTCTCATTCACAGACAGGTAGTAGAGGTTTATGGAAGATTGTAATGTCTCGCCAGCTTGTTGCAGAATGGTATCGAAAGTTTACGGCCGGTTGAGAAAACATCACCTACGAGGATCGCAGTGGTTGACCCAGCACGGCACCCATAGCTTTGAATACAGCTCGCGTGGAGAAGCTGATTCAGGACAACAGGGGGGATCACGTCACGACATATAGCGGTAGAACTGGGAATATCTTTTGAAAGCACTCATCACATTTTTCACAACATTCTGCAGTGCCGGAACGTTTGTTTCCAAAGGATTCCACGAAATCTACCCAACCAACACAAGAATAAGCATATGGTGGCAAGTCTGCAACTTTTGCAACGGTTCTCCGCGGAAGGGAACAGTTATTTTCACGGGTGAAGAAACATGGATCCACCACTACATACCAACAGTAAGCGGTCGTCAGTGGAATGAAAACACCCTATCTCCGAAGACAAAGAAGTTTAAAGTGGCGCCATATGCAGTGTTTTGGACAGCGCAGGTATCACACTCATTGAGCTTTTGGAAAGAGGGCGCACAGATCTGCGAGACCATGACACGATTGCGCGAAGCAATCAGGAGAAAACGACCAGGACTCCCCACCGAGGGTGTCATCTTACTTCACGACAACGCGCTACCTCATATAGCCCAGAAGACCACCATGCTGTTTCGCTAATATGCTATCCGGATTTCGCTCCAAACGACTTTCTCTTTTTTCATAACTTGAAAGAACACCTAGGAGGCCGACGATTCGCTTCAGATGAGGAGGTGCAATTCTTCACGACAACGTGGCTGAACATGCAAGGACAGGATTTTTACCAGGAGGGAATATTCAAACTAATCTCACGAAGCGATAAGTACCTCAGATATGGAGTCTATATGGAAAAATAATCCAACGTATGCACTATCAGATGGCTGTAGTGATTGTACGAAATAAAATATACTAGTTTCGCTGCAGACTTTTTAACTAGTTTCTGACCATCCCTCGTATATGCGATAATTTACTCTGTCTTTCGTAAGACAACTTATGCATACGAATAAATACTATTGTACTGATTGTTATTGTTGGAATACTGCAATTGTATCAACTTGCCCGTAATCATAACTATAATGGAGCAGATGCACAGATAGAGACAGAGAGAGATTAGATAGGAAATGCCCCATCCTTATGCATTGTGGTTGGTGAAGCACATTATTGCCAAGCCACCATATTTAGACACAACACTTTTGGGATAGTATCTACATCTTGTGTGGGTTAAATGTGCACCAAAAAACAAGATTTTGTGGTATTAAATGTCAATTAAGCTGTACATTTGGACTATAAGTTTTAAACCAGTATAATGGTGAATATGTGTGTGGTGTTTGGTTGTGGTTTCTCGAATAGCAGAAGCAAAAAAACAAGGAAAAGGAAATGTATCAATACACAGATTAGTGTACGTATTTAAGTGATTTTTCGGTGATATACTTAGTAAAATATGTTACACATTATGTTGTTGTGATTTATAGATTTCCAACTCGGAAAGACCTTAGAGAAGCGTGGGTGAAGGCAATTCGCAGACAAAATTGTCAACCTACTCGGGCTTCTACTGTGTGCTCTCAACATTTTACATCCGACGTCTTGGACTTATTAGGGCAAACCAGCAGACTAAGAGGAGTTATTCCTTTGTGTTTCTTGCTTATTCCTCTTATTTGCAGAAATGTTCTACATCTCGTCGTAGAACTCCCAATAGACCCCCGAATAGTGGAAGTAGCCCAACTGTTTGTGAAACAGTAACTGAAAAGGTCACCCAGTAAACTGATACTGGCAATAGTGATGGACTGCAAAGCTCAAGAAAGAGAAAATTAATGTTGAAGTTGAAGAACAAAACTGCTAAGTCGTGTAAAGCACATAAAAGAATAAAATTACAAAAGTAGAGGATTAGGAGACAGGAAAGACATATTTGCAGTGATAGGGAAGTAATTGCTTCTTTAGTAAAAAAAAAATCTACTTAAGCTTTAAGCCAATGCTGTAATATATGGTACAGCCTTTTGTTACATTAACAGTAGTTTTAGACCTATAAATTAGAACAAAATTAAATTATGACTTTGCCGCGATGTTTACTACAATAATACCAATTTATTAGTAATAACTTCTGACAGGCCAAAAAATGTTATTGTATTAAATATTGCTTCAACTAGAGATCTTTCCCCTTCCATTGTCCTTTCTTCTTTACTTCAAAAACATGGAAAAACAATTGATTTGACAAATGTTGCGTATGGTGTATATGGTACTGTGTAGTGCCACAAGATGGCGGCTGGGCACAAAACGTGCCTCAGTAAAATTAAGTCATTTCCGCCCTGTGAGTAGATACTATTCACATTTCTGGGGCTATCCGACTTTCAAATTTTTGTGAACACCCGGAATGTATACTCACGAGCCGCTACTATTTGGCATGTACCTCTATCACTCATTATAAAGAAGAGTCATATTATTTACTACCTATTTGTTTAAGTGTATTTATTGTGTAATCATTCCTAAATGCGTCCAAAGAAATGCACGGTTAATGGACAAGTACAGTATTTTTCAGAACATGACGACCCTCGAAGTGATTCTGAAGTTTGGGTTTAGGCAGTTTGCGGTTAGAAACCAACCATGGCAGTTGCCAATCTTCCACTTACTGATCCCTTAAATGGGGCGCGAATTTGGACTTCCAAGCAGAGTCTTCGAGTCTCCAGGAAAAATATTTTACTGCGTTGCCTCTTACCCCTAGTAGAGGCTAGTCTTTTGTTTGCTAATGAATGTTTCACAGTGGCAGAGGGCCGTTATGTTTTGGAGAAAACTATACACCCTAAGGCTAAAATAATGTTGTGTGTTGTTATAAGCATACTGTTGTATTGGAAACTTAGAGTCAAACTGAAAAATTAATTCCTGAACCGGAATTTGAACCACAGATCTCACGGTTTCTGCCCGGTTGTTCTTACCAACTGAGCTAGGAAGCCAAGTGGCTCAGGGGTTTCGTCTGGGATGGCATTCGGGAGATCATGTGTTTGATTCCCGTAGCCGACCTCTCTGGCCTTTAGTTTTTTCGGGGGTCTTCCGGGTCACTAGGCGAATGCTGGAGAGATTTCTTCTTGCCCCGAACTTCCTGTCCCTTCGTTTCATCTCCATTTCATCCAACCGGTCTCTTTTAAGGTTGTGTCGGTGAGGATTCCGGTGATGGCGACCTTCCGTGGTGTGAATGCGCTTTGGAAATACAGCTCTCGGCGGCGAGGTGGCGTTGGAGTCATCTGTAGTACCCACGGGGTTCGGTCGGACCTAGGACACGGGCTCCCAGCGCTCCCCGCTTCGAGGTATCGGCTCGTCATTCACAGATGGCACTACAGAATGAAATCATAACTTGCGGACGCGATATGACGGCATTTTGCCCAGAAACCGTCTTCTTTCAAGGTGTGGGGTTCTTTTACGTGCAAATAAACATTACACGGGACCATCAGCTAGGAAGCCATGCTAAGGATTTTTGCGTCCGAGAAAATCTGCCAGGTTTGAACGTGCAATGTTGGGTTTTAGAGGCCAGCATGGTAATTACTACACCACGGACGGCGACTGCAGTGTGGAACTTTTTCAAAATTACGCGCGCGCGCGCGCGCACACACACACACACACACACACACACACACACACACCAACTGATCTACCATGGCCACATGCTGGAAGGTCATTAAATTTCTCAGCTGACTCCCATGTTTTCCGGTAAATCATAAGGAGATATCAGATTATGTTGATGTCATACCCTAATGACGACTTACAATGTGTTAGTCCCGGGCTTCATAGTTTAAACAATATTAGCTCAATAAAGATAGCAAATAGTTTTTTCCACAAAAGGTAAGGAGAGGAGTAGAGCAAGAATTTGAAAGGTAGAGTCCGACTGAAAAATTCATAGCTGGGATTTGAGCCACGAATCTCCCAGCTTCCATCCGAGAAACTCTTGTCATAAACACGGCTTGTGTGGCGAAAAAAACAATTACCATCCAGTTGTTTTAACTGTGATCATTTTATGTGAATAAAATGCATACCACAAGTATGGTAAGTCACCAATGGTTAATGAGGAAGGGGTAGAAAATACGAGTCAAGGTCGAGATTTTCTACCTCCAAGATTTTTCAGTAACGCATGTTATTGTTTACTTTTTTCTTTTTTCCTTTTTGACGATTGTGATGAATAGAAATAATACTGACGCGAAAATAAAATAAAGCAGTTGTCTTACCCGATGTTTTAAACTTCAGAGACAAAATACTTTCATCTATCTCCCCCCATTTTTTATAAAATTATTGTACAATGATATAGCGGGTTTTTGTAGTGAATCCTTCCCTTTATCCCATACAGTTTGCTACAGTTCATACTATTCCAAAAATTGCATGAAAAATCCTCCGACATTCACGCGTTAACTCTGGCTAAATGTCCTGATACATTGTCATGGTGAAACACCACTTTATTCTTCGTCGTTTTCTTTTTCAATTAGACCAATAACTCACTGTAGTATTCCAGAAATCGCTTTTTCTTTCTCTAAGAAGTCAATTAGTATGGACCCTTCGCAACTGCAAAATATCGTCGCCATCACTTTTCCGGACGATGGGACCAGAAGCAACCCGTTGTTTTGAATGTTGCTTGGTTTCTGGAGTATAACGATGAATCCAGGTCTCATCGACGGTGATAACTCGACGCAAAAGTCCTTCGTATTTCACTTAAATCGCACAGCTTCAAAGCTCGTACAAAGCAACACCAGCTTGTTGCCTGTATGCAATCGCGGCACTCATGAGTCGATAGCTTTTTCATTCACGACCTATCATGCAAAATATGAACTGCCGTTCGCGTGGACACACCTATGGCCTCTGCCATTTTGGACTTTCAATGAGAATCACAATTATTGAATGATATCCTCGGTAACTACATCTGCCGAATATTCTGAGCGCTCCTCAACAAAAACAAATGTTCGACCACGTTTAAAGTCGAACAGCCAACTTTTGTAATAGATGGCGAAAGGTCCCCATTAACTGCATCCAAGTTGGCTTTCATCTCCTCGCAAGTTTTCCCAATCAGAAGTAAAAAACGAATCACTGAACAACGCAGTACACTTTCCCATTGTACCGAAAACAGTTCAACGACTAACTGAATTTCCTGTTATGCCTAATCCAAACTAACCTATAAATAAGTAACAAATATGTTTTTGGCGACGTGCAACAAATGGTAGTACACGGTGGTAACACAAACTTCTCATAGCAATGTCATCTATTTTGAAACAGGGGTGAGTATTTATTGAACCGTCCTTGTAGCGATTAGCTAAGTATTCCTGCAAATGCTTATCTTGATTAACAATAAGTATAGTAATAAGAAGAATTTTAGATGAGTAGGTCGAGAAATGTATGTGAATTTAAAAATATTTTTATCTTGGTATTTACATTTAATAAATCTTCTGATCTCAAAAATCTTTGGTCACCAATTTTGAACAGCTTTTGTTATAGTTGTTTAATTGCAAAGAGCCCTCCACTCACATGGAGCTGGAGTTTTGAAAGGGTGTTGTGCTTCTCAAAATTTGAAAATAATAGTTTGGTACCTAAGTGATATTTAGGGCCATTTTCGAGGGTTGAAGGTTTGAGTAGTCGGCTTTGTGTTTAACGCGTTGAGCCATTCAGCAAAGAATAATAATCTTTCCGTTACTCTGTGTCACTAGCTTCTATTCATATGTTACTTCCACGAGTCCAACATAAGGTCAACCAATCACTGTTTAACTCTGAAAACGACCCTAAATATCTCTTTGGACCAAAGTCGTTTCAATTTCTGAGAAAAAAATCACCTCATTCGTCTAAACTCGCAATCCTAAGACATTCTAGTTTCGAACGAGTATGTTTCGAAACCAGGCTCAAGGTTATAAATAAAATCATGTTTTTAGAGCATTCATTACAATTAATCAAATAATCACCCTGTTTGCGTGGAAGATAATATTCATTCTGCACTGACTCGTGCAAATGAATAATTTTAAGCTCTTGAGTGGAAACCTTTGTTTACTCTCAAGCAACAAACCGTATCTGTGTTGACGACACTTAACAGCGATGACTATAGCGGTATTTGTTTACAAATGCATACATATTCTTATTGCTTTTTGCAAGTCATGCACACACAAATCTATGCGTGTGGTGTACGTCATTGATGAGAAATGGCAATTTCATTGACGTCATTAATGGCAAATCAAAACTCTGTTAACCTCATTGAACATTAAAGTTAATATTATTACATGCATGTTGGTTTTGTATACATAATTAAATATATAAAAAGGTTGTTCTGAAACATTTTGATTTTCTGAATTTCAGTTTTTTACTCTCTCTACACGTAGTGAACACGATAACGCAAAAAACGAAAAGTCAGTAAAATACCAAACTTATATATAAGTTTAGTATCTTCCAAGGATGCGACACGAAGATTTTGAGGCAAATCTCCCCAAATTAATTTCTACATGGAAAAACTTTCCAAATGTTGAGTTTCTCACAAATGGCTCTAACGATTTTGATTAAAATACTGCATATTACAGATATTCACACGACAAATAAATCGTATATCTTGAATTTTCTGGGAATAGCCTCTGAAGGCATCTTTAAACTGAATGAATTTTGCTTGATTTTGCATAACTAGTAAGCCGTAAGAGATGGACAAAAACATAAGAAATGTAGATTTCGTTGAAACACACAATTTGTGATATATATTTTTTTTCTTCTGAAATTGACCACTTTGAGATATTCCTTGTTATTGGTTTCAGTTTTAAAATACTTAAAACTTTTGACATACGGGAATTTGTCAACCCCTGGTAATGCAAAGAAACGAATTTCATCCACTTGGCAATCATATTTTAAAAGATTTTACCATCGTTTTAGCCTAGTATATTCCCTTATTTCTCTTCTACTTACAAGAAAGCATTCCGGTAAATTTTTATCTCGATTATCATGAAGCAGACAGATGAATAAGCTTTTTAATAAGATGTTGTTAGAGATGTAGAGAAAGGCATGTGAATGGAACACATCAGATTTTTTTCGCATCCAAATATGCAAGAAAATATCGTTCCACACTTGTTTCTTAAATGAAAATGGCACGGAAGTGGAAATTTACACTTCAGGAGTTCTTTTCCACACAATAGTTTGTCAAACCACCAAAGTAAAATCTAAGAATTGCAATGTTTCAGATTATTATTGAATAATGTATACAGCAATATAAAAATAAAAACAAGACAATTTTTTTCTTATTACATCGTACTTGAGTATTTTACATTCCCAAATTATTGCACAAAGAAGACGTGCATGGTATAATTGTAATAGTCTAATACTGAAAGTCTTATTATTATTATTATTATTATTATTATTATTATTATTATTATTATTATTATTATTATTATTATTATTATTCGCAGAAAATGAACAATACAACTTTCAGCTGTTTATATTACTGTGTAAATGATCGCTAAAACACTACAACTTTTTATCATAATGCTGTTTTTCACATCGAAATTTTAACTTCGCAAGATTCTGTAGTAAACATAATTCGTAAGGAAACGAACCATTTTCATTAGCAACAAGTAAATTTTAATGTCTTGGATAAATAATCGCTGTTACAGGTAACTTAGTATTATCATTGGCAGCTTACTAACTTAGTTATTACAACGTTAATGAGATTAGTAGTGCGAAACAGCACAGACAGTGACTGTGAATCTATAGCAGGCAGAGAATAAGGTTCAGGAGCAGTCAGGTAGGTGTAAGCATAATGGCGCGCGAACTTCATTGCGAGCTGGTCACAAAAACGTAAATATAAGACATGGTGCTCAAACTTACCCGTAGCCAGATGGAAAAAGTTGTGAACTATTGACGAAATACTTCTGGCACGATAAAAATGAACATATTTTAAAGAAAGAGATGGTTCATTGCAATAAAACAAGGTTTCTCACTGTCACAAAATTTTGAATGTATACACCAGACCAGAGTGCTTGAATTATGTAAAGTCTATTTAATAACTAGGGGCGGATTTGTATGATATATAAAACTAGGACATGTGCTCGCATTTATGGCTGAAAAGGCCATAAAATATGACAAATAAAACACAAAATATGACTATCATTACCATACATATTTCGACACAAGAGCCCTTTGTTGCTTTTAATTATCCGTAACGATTGTTCGCCATTTTTCAAAAAAAAAAAAATTACAAAATATGTGGAAGGGAAAAAATTAACCATCCAATAAAAACGTGTTGTTTTGGCGGGGGATAAACAAGTCATACCTGACCTAATAATCTTTCAAATAGTAACCGTTACCTGCTTCCAGTTGTATTGTGTCTAGCGAAACAGTTTTATTATTTGTAATAATGCAATATTCTGGCACTGTGAAACGTTTCTCGGTCGTAACTTTCACCTCGCATAATTTGTAGAATAATGAGTGTCAGTATATAATCATCAAAGTGCATTTAAAACTAGTATTAATTCTAAATTGCTTCTTTGTGATAAAGAACCTTGCGTCATTCTTGAACAGCTTAACCATTAGTAACGATAACAAATTAGATGTACGAGTAGTAACAACACTCTTGTCATTGAAAAGTAACCTCCATATCATCAATATTGATGATACCAAATACTACAGCCAGAGATTTTTCACTGCGTTTAATTTAGTTGTAATGTATAGAAAAACACTATGAAAAACGAAAGTTAGATTCATGATATTAATGTAAACTAAGAGTTTTGAATTTAGAAATAAGGGTTTTAACATTAATGTTTCTTTAGCTATCTGTCAACTTTCATTACTGCATCTACATCTACATCTACATCTGATTACTTCTGCCCTAAAATTAGCAGGAAATTAATGTGAATTTATGTACAGTATTCAACCCATACAAAAAATAAAATTATTTTTGCGAAATTTTAAAATGATTTTTAACACAAAATCTTGCCTCTGGTGCTGAGCCTAGCGCTGATCTACGATTCTGTAACGAGAGCAAAGTACAGACGCCAGTGTAAGCGCAAAAATTTGAAGCCAGATTATTCAATATAAGTATTCACAAAGGCACACGCAACAACACAATGCAGTGCAAGAGTTTGCAAACTCCAAACTTTATCCTTGCGTTGCGTACAAACTGAAAGAATTCTGCATTCCTTCCTCTATGCATTGCCTGCTGTTCGACAGCAGACGATCGCAACGCGATATTTTACAGCACCTAATGCACATACATGTTCTTCTATTTGGTCGTGCCGCACCATCTCTCATTTGCCTCAAGAGGTGGCAGTATCCTTGCGAACCCTCCTTTGATTTAATGGATATATCCGCATCTGCGTCTAGGTTTCTTGGTTCTCACAAATCGTAAACGGCAAATAGAATTCACATTTCATTAAAGATGCAATCTTATCACTTTCTGCAATCTCCATGCTTGCATTATTTTAAATATTTTGGTCAAACAATTTTTGTGAAGTCACTTCTTCCAGCGTTAGTTATGCATTTAATAATCTATTTATTCATTTGTAAAAGATTTATTTAATTTTCTTATAAGATATTGTTGGTTATGTTATTCAATTTGAAACTTGCAGAGCACTTGAGATATCCGCATGTAATGTACAGATCTAGAAACCCGTACCAACTTCTTGCGTTATGCTTATGCCTGCTTTGTGAATGGCGTTCCCTCGCGCTTGCGCTTATGATGCGTTACGTCTGCGCTTACATGTCATTGTGAATGTAGTTTTATTTGAAATGCGAGAAGCGCAAGAGAGTAACGAAACGCAAGATATGCCAGAGAGTCTAATTAAAATTTAGAAATGTATCCACTTTTATTCACCTAAGTTCCGCCTACCTCACCATTGTCCTTATGCTCTACGTTTCCAAATTTTACACTTCGTATTGTATCTGAGACAAATTTGTTATTCTCTTTTACTGATCAATCTTAAGTATTCTTTCCCTTTGCTAAATTCTTTGAAACAGCTAGCATGCCTTTTCAACAACATTCTAAGCGTTCCTTAGGTTTGTAAACACATTAACTCAAAAACTGAACCATGAGTCAAATGGGTTTCCAAGATTACAGATTCCTGGAACTTAATTACCTTAGTTACAATGACTTCAATTTAATGGTTTCTTCCAACTGACTTGCCTTTATTGATGATTTTATACCTATGAACGATTTTGTAGTTGTACTTAAACATTGCGCTCACATATAACTTAATATATTAAGTCATTTATAGTTATAACTGGTGCATTTTTACATTATTCTTGATTTTAATATATGAAATTATTGGTCGCAATTATTTCTCCATTATTTCTCTATAAGATAATTATGAATTTAATATGAACCATGATTCCGGCTTCATGCTAGATATAACTTATTCTGGCAGTTAAAATATAACTTTTTATGAAAATGTCCAAAATATGACATTACATTGGGGTTTGTCGTAAATATCTCATATAGCATCAAAATTATCAAAATATGCATTTATATCTCAAAGAAAAATCATTTTATTTTAATTAGACTGCTATGAAACGCGTTACATATATCAATTTAGAATATTAAAAAATGGTGAGAGGAATTTGAATTTTTCAGCCTGACTACCTTTCCAACTCCTATCCTACAACGGCCAGTGTGCAAGACACAATATATATATATATAAAATTATTGACCTAATAGTTGGCTAAAATATGAAGCCTGGGACTAAAAGTAAGTCACCATTGGGGTATGTCATCTCAACATTAATTTGAGATCTTTATGTGATTTACCGGGAAAACAGCGAGTGAGTTGGGGAATTTACATAGTGCCGACTCGGTCTGCTGCCATGGTAGCTCAACGGTTAGAGAACTGGATGAAAACCAGAAGATCCGTGGTTTCAATCTTAGCTGTGACATTGGTTTCTTCAGTCTGACTCTACCTTTTCAAAATTCATATCTGTTAGAAAATCAAAGTTGGTAATGCTGGAATTTTATAATTGTATACCGCTCTGGCATAACTTTCTCGTTTTAATGCATATGTACGGTTAAAAGCGCTTATACTTCAGATTTATTCGGCCTTTAGCGCCAGTGGGATTAAATGCATGACGTCATTATTAGTTTCAGGAAGCCTTGTCTCAAAAGGGAGGTACGGAATTCAACCTTAGACTGCATGCATTGTAGGCTGATGTACTGGGCGGTGCAGATCTGTTTTTAACCAGGACATTTTTTTGCGTTCTTTGCACGCGAGACGGGAGTGACCATCAGTAACACAATTTGCATGGTTGAGTGCTACTTTCAAACTAGAAGAATACATTACCTATCAGCATAAATGCTGTGATTGCGAGTTTACGAGACATAAGTGAATGTTCTTAATGTAAATATTAGAAAGGTACGATACAAGTCCCATTTCACTAAAATTACCTCGAAACTGTTGATATCCACTCCTTTTGCTCATGGTTCGCTAGTCCCATGCAGAGGTAGTGCGTGATAAACTAGATATCTATAGAGGTTTTCACGTCATGAAGGCACAATGGCTCTTATGGAGAATCTGGGCAGTGTTGCCACGTATGTTCCGCCGCCACGCGACTACTGCGTTTTCGTTCACAACCAGGTTTACTACTACTGCCACTATCGTTACTATTATTATTTAAACTATTATTAATAAATATATTATAATTATTATTAAATCTATAATTATAATTATTATTATTTCTTCTTATTCTTATTGTTTAATCTATTATTATTTCTTCTTCTTATTATTATTATTTAATCTATTATTATTCATTCTATTAATATTATTATTTAATGTATTATTATTATTTGTCATTGCATTCATTATTGTACTTACACTACTACCGTTTGATTAGGTTAATAACTATTGTATATTTTTCAGTTAATTCCTAGTGAAATACATTTACGCAACAATCTATTGCATTCTCTTAATAACTGTTAGCACTTTACATTTAATCTACATATAATGCACTTAATAATGAATGTTACCTTAATCGGACGTGGGATCAACACTCAAAGAGGAGTGCTGTTCACTGCCCTCACAAGAACTGGAGTTATTGCTGGAGGAACTGCTGGTTAATCTAATGATTAGAGGTTCGATATCATCCTGCAGCTAATCTGCTTGCGACATATCGTCTTCTTTCCCTTCAACCCCACTGATCTTGGGGTGACTGATTCAAAACCATTGTCTATTAAACGTTCCATTTCCTTTTGCTTAAATGTAGTGCTAAGACGCCCAACGTGTCCCTTTACCTGACTCCACACCATTTCTATAGGGTTTAATTCACGATGATATGGAGGCAACCTACAAACTGTTACTGCATGATCTTCTGCAACCAGGTCTATAATAGTGGCACTATATTTATCTCGTACAGAATTTACAATAGTCAGCAATTCTCTTTTAAGGCAATCATCCGGATAGGGGATATGTTTTGATACCAGCCAATGTTTTATATCTTCCTTGCGGGTTTTTGTAGTGGGGAGAGTCTCTACTTTTCTACCGTGGTAGGGGGCATTGTCCATAACAATGACAGTTCTCGGTTCTATATTGGGCAATAGTTGGTTCCTGAACCACTGCTGAAATCTCTCGCTATCCATTTCATCATGGTAATCAGCAGAACCTTTTTTCGCCAAGAAAACAAGTTTTGCTCTCTGTACAAATCCCATCCTACCACCGACATGCAATATTACAAATCGTGGTCTGCGAGCAGAAGATGATTTAAGACCAGTGGATATCCGGCCAAAAGCGCTTCTTTAGGAGTTTTTATAGTCCTATCCTCCCAAACTTTTGACACACTGTGACCTACATGTATCCAACTTTCATCAAGGTACACAATTTTCCTTCCCTCTTTCCTGAATTGTCTTATTTTCCGTAAATAGGAATGTCGCCACACTATAATATCATTTCCCACAATCATAAGCGATTTATTTCCTCTCTTTTCAAAATCAAAACCCATTTCCTTCAATAAGCAATAAAAGATGGAATATTTAAAATCTGGTAAGTCTACATCATCATTGACCCTTTTTAACCCGGGCAGAACTATAGGGGGGATATTTTGAAATAGAAAGTCATGAAATTTGTGTCGTATAGCACTGCGTACAAAATCATTATATTTCACCCCCCTGCTGGTTTTGTATGTATGCCCCGTTTGTCTCCTCTTCCGTGGTGTAGTGATGGGACCTCTTTTACATTATTTTCTTAATCTAAAAAAAAATGTACGCCTACTTACGCCAGCCGCTTTATGAAGTTCACTAACAATGAACGAATCACTGTGACTGGGATTCTTTTCCTTTAAATAATCAAACACTCGTAGAATTGTTTTTCGCTCGCCACTCTTAATAATCTCGCCCTTTCTTCTGCGATCCATTGCGCTCTGACGAGTTAACTGCAATGCACAGGATGAGATTTTGTAAAACTCACACCTGTCTCATATTCCCAAAACCTACTGAAAACTTCCACTGAAGTACGACCCCTTGAACTGTCATGCCACATCTGGTTTTTATCATCTCCAAGACACGAGGACCAGGTTTGTAGGCGCTGAGCCTTGCGCGCTTTGTCTTAAACTGTAGATTCATGGATGCCTTGTTTCTGGAGATGTTGTACGTGTACATAAAAAATAATTTCACTATCTCCTTTACAACTTTCTCGCTGGAAGTTTCTACATGGACTTGTAGAACGGGAATTAGCCAGCAACGACATTTTCCACTGTATAAACGAAGAATTCAAACACTTTGTTTTAAACTTTATTTTTTAAATAAGTTTAGACATATTGATATAATCTAAATATCAACGTGGCCTATAAAAGTAAGCGAATAATCCAGATTTTTTTCATTGCAATTAATTTGGTTTAAAACCATGTTTTAACGTTGGGAGCGAGAAAGAAGTTAAAAAATCTGCTTTCAACAAAATTTTAAATTTTATAATTTTAAAAAATGTACAATTATATAAAAGACTTTTCGTGAATTCCATCGTATTCTTTCACATATTTCATACCGAAATGCACATTCCTATTTTATCTTAGTCGCATTTGAAAACACACACATTTGGCAACGATGCAATTGATTCTTCCATAAGAAAAGCATTGTCCATAAAAGCCCATTGTGCCTTTATGACGTGAAAAATCTGTATAGTGTTGACTTCATGCGCGGACAAATGAGTGATGGTAAAGACTAACAAATCTGAAGACCCTATATTGCCTTTGGCTGTCTAAAAGTTAGTTTTAAGTGCAGGAGTAGCTCCAAGCATACTATTAACATAATCATAACAATGGCTTTCACAGTTTATGTGGTTTCTGGAAATATTCAGATGAGGGCGGATAATTTGTGTTGATTCTAAAATTAGCCTGTTTCGCGAGAATGACTGCTACTTCTCGGAAAACAAGACGTTTGTTTGATCGCTAACAATAACCCGAACCATTACAGTGGCGCCAGGACAGATTCTTTGCATATTTCTGAGAACGAGGCTGGCTTGCTACATGTTTTTGTCAATGACATCAGTTACTATGTCATCAAATCCCTGTTTGTTTCTTTCCAAAAGTGCTACACTCCTTTCTGCGTCATTGATTGTCATAATAGATTAATATTTATTTACCCTCGAGTTTGGTACAACATTTTACGCACTCTTAGCCTTATAGATTTTATGAAATGCGAGGGCCATCCAGAAAGTAATGATGATTTGGCATAACTAAATAATAACGAAAGATATCAACACAAAACGTTATTTATAAAGTTTCTGCTAGTTTCTCAAGTACTCTCCATTGCTATCAAGATATTTACTGTCACTGGTACCACGCAGATGTTATGCTCTTTCATCACTAGCAGATGACTCAGTCGTTTCTTCTGTGACTGACTTTCGGGAGGTCGTGGGATCGATTCCCGCGGCCAACCTCTCTGACCATAGATTTTTTCGGGGGTTTTCCTGGGTTACTACTAAATGGGGATGTTTCTTCATTCCCCTGAGCCTCCTGCCCCTTCATTTCATATCCATTTCATTTTACCAGTCTCTTTCAGGGTTATGTCAGCGAGGACTACGGTGTTGGCGCCCTTCCGTTGTGGTGACTGCGCTCTGGAAATTCAATTCTCGGCGGCGGAATAGTGTTGGAAGTCGTCTGTAGACTCAGGGTGTTTGGTCAAACCTGGAGCGTGGGCTCCTAGCGCTCCCCCCCCCCCATCGAGATGAAGAACTGCTTGTAGGACCCTCCATGGTGGCTCTTCCAACTGTCCGGTATCGGCCGCGATTTGAAATTACTCTCATCTCATCCTATCCTCCTGGGGTCTGACATACAATAAGAAACTGGCTGCAGTGCGGAATCCCCTCCGAACAATACACACACATACACACATACGCATATTCTCTCTTTCTCTATCTATCTCTCTCTGTTTCACCACTAAAGATTTGAGCCAAGATGTTATTGCCACTTTGAGGTCTTTGTCGGTCGGGAAATCTTTTTCACACAAAAAGTGATGTACCGTGTCCAAAGTGAAACACCGGTTTTTCTGTAATCTTTTATCAACATTTGCTTTCAACTCCTCAATAACGATTGATGAATTTCCACTCCTGTCTTTGTCGTGCATACTGGTTCCTCCTTGATTACTCGTAAATTATGCGCCATTTCCTCGCTGAATACTCGTTAATTGCATTATCGCCATGAATTTGCGTTATTTGCCTATAAAATTTGATTGACGGAACATTTTGTACAATCAAAAAAACGAATAAGTTCTTTGGCGGTAGAAAAGTATACCATCGGCATTGAAAAACGGCTACCACGTGACAACAAATATTTTGACAGAATGGAGATTACGTTGAAAAATAGAGTAATGTATTGTAATCCTGTAAAAAAAGTTTTGTGTGGAATCTTTCGTTATTATTTAGTTATTCCAAATCGTTTGTTACTTTCGGGATGGCCCTTGTAAATCATGTCATAATAGACATCCAGCAACAAGAACGTCTTAATTTGTTCGTAATGAAACGTTGGCTTTTCCGCCCACATTTAATTTGTATTATAATTCTAGGGCTCGTCAGTTGATTAAGTTTCATCTTTTTTCTGAGACATCGCAGAAATTATGAGATGGAAAATACAATGGCTTAATTTAAATTGCATTGTTTTAATTGTTCGAGATTTTATTATCCACTGGTCATATTTTAAACGATTTTTGTTCTTTTGTTGCATTATTTCCTCTCTCGGGATTAAAGTAGACTTTTCATAAATTTGAGACAAAGCAATTTCGCAATTCCTTAACTATAGGTGACGTAGTTTATCTCGTGTTATGTTACCTCTAGCTACGTCATTCTGACTTTGGTCCTGTTACATTATTCTGACAATTTTGACGTAGTCAAATCAGCAATTGTAATTTTTATAGGAAAAATGTTGTAGCAATAGTAATTTTTTAAGACTTGCTGGTTGATCCTGACTTGAAAAAATTGTCATAAATTAGCATTAACTCTTTTATTCCTAATAACATGGCTAGACAAAAAAAGGGAAGAAGATGCATTTAGTTCTCGAAAAGAAAATAGTGTCGAATAGCATTGGGACATTGTGTACGAAAAATTGGTCAAGGTAATAACAAGAAAATTAAAAATATGCTGTGAAAGAACGCTAGTTACCAGACAAACTGTAAAATCGATAAGGTCCTGTAAGGTGAAAATTTTGAACCTGATGTACCTGTGAAGACTTTTGCTAGCAAACATTATCTAATTCAGCTATGCACCCAGCACAACGGGATAGTTGACGATCCTTCAGTTTGAGACACTTTATATAGTTCTTTACTGCAATGCTGAATAAAGTGTATCTACAGTTTTTAACAACCACGTGTTTTCATATTTTGTGCCATATTTTTACAAGTGTAAAAAAGCAATTATATTGGTCATTTTCAGCTTAGGTCATCAACTTCCGAACCCTAGCTATTACCTGGCGTGTTGAACAGATACGCATGACAAGCTTAGCATACATTCTTTTCCTGGGAAAGAAGTGAGCAGATGATTTTCTGATTTAGACTGTTATCAGTACAGCAGTAAGTAACTTGCTCTAAATTATTTTATATTTAATAATGAATATATATTGCAGCTTCATTGCTCATAAAACATACCTATCACGAAATGCTTTCATATTCTCTCAATAAGTCACGGAGACTTGGAATATCTGTGAAACACAATAAGTACTCAAACTCTCGACTGTTACTGCCAGGGCCAGCAAGTTCTGAAATAGGTAAATTGGTAATATTGCTTTTTACTTTCTCTACACGTACAATGTACATAGTGTATAGAGAAGGTATTGTATTGCATCAAAAAATTTGATACCAAGATTTCACCGGAAATACACCTTTTAGGGTCTCCTATATCCAAAAAAAGTATTTTTGGAAGAAGGTCCATGTGTGTTTCCGTGTTCGTGTGTCCGTATGGTGTGAAGACGATAACTCAAAAACGAAGAGTCGGTAAAATACCAAATTTGGAATTTAAGTTCAGTATCTTCCAAGGATAAGACACGAAGATGCTGAGAAAAATATCCACACCCCAAACTACCCTTTACATGGAAAAAAATTCGAAAATGTTATTTTCTTAAAAATGGCTATTTACGGTTTTTTTTTTCGTGGAATAGACCATTTCTGAGATATCCCTTATTATTTGGTTCAGATTTAAAATACTCAAACTTTTCTCACACGAAAGTTGTACACTCCTGGCCATGTATAGAAACGGATTTGAACCACATGGCAACCCAGCTTCTAAAAGACTTTACTATCGTTTTAGCCTATTGTATGCCCTTACTTCCCTTCTACTCTCGATTATGATAAAATAGATAAAAGAATATACTTTTAAACATAATTTGTTATAGCGATGTAGAAAAAGCCATGTGAATGGAACACATCAGATGTTTTTATTACTGATAAAATGAAAGATGTCTTGTAACCATGGTGTTATTGGCATTACAAGCATTGTCGTCTGCTACATATCTTCTTCTCTGTACTGCTGCCAATTTGTACAAGCACGAACACAGTGGGGTTGCCTTTCTCGCCGTTTGCTGGCGCTGATAGAGTGCACATTCCTCCTCATAACAGATGATCATATAGATATTCCTTCGTGCGTTAAAAGAGTTGTAGAATTCAACGGGGCTATTTAAAGTTAAAACCGGTAAGTGGTGAACTGGTTGAGTGATCTTCGTTTTACCCCTCTTGCTTATCGCGGAGTTGGTGAGGCGGGTCGTGTTCATTGAGAGGAGTAAAATGAAGGTTGGGCTTATATCTAAAGGGATGTAGTTTTAGAGGTAATTTATTTAAGAAATTTAAATATATTTATGTATATACCTTTTTTGTATTTTTTCTACAAGACGAAATTCTTCTGACCCTCCGTGGTAGAGTGGTAAGCGAGCTGACTTCTCTCCCGGGTACGATTCCCGGCTGGAGCGTGGAATTTTTCTTTAATCAGAATTGTTCTCTATCCCCCACAGAGTCTGGAAGTATGAATGTGAGAGTGAATGTGCATGTGTTTAATGGTTTAAAAATGATTAACCTAACATAATAACCAGAGCTAGGAACTTCGTCCCATTTCCTTATGCAGAGTAAGAGCGGCCAGACTTGGCAATACCATACGGCGCTACTTGCAAGAGCAAAGGTCTGCATAGAGTGCAACCTATTACTGCAAAACAGCTATTATTGCGTAACACAGGACCACGTTGATAGCAAGGAAGGTGTTGGAATAACATCTTTGTTCTGTTCAAATGTGAGCAAAAGTAATTTGTTTTACAACTATGTTAAGTTTTCTAGCAGTGCAGTTTTTCATGTATTTATTTAGAAACCGATGGCAGTTCTAATGTACAAGCTGTCAAACGTCTAGTAAACGAACGCTTCACAGAAATATATTAACGATTGCAAATTAGTTCAAAAAGTTACACTCAACTACCACACTGTTACAGTCCAGAGGTATGGAACTGAGCTGAATCTGTGCTGCATGTAGAAGAACTGTCAAGACGAATTTAGCAAACCACGAGCATCTTCTCTGAAATAAAGATGAAAATAAAAAGTGTAATTGGAAAGAATGCAACGTTTAGTGTGATGTATCGCATACAAGCTGTACTTTTAGATCCCAATAAATGCTATTTGCTTGGTGATGTTGATGGGGAACTGATAAATTATTTCAAATATACCCCGATCAAATCATACGAGTGGAATGAACTTTTTTGCGTTACAAATATTGTTTGTCGGAACGTAGAATGAGTTTTTCATTTGAAAGGCTTCAGAACTACATTTTGTTTTCAGTAATATGGCGATTACGATTTTCTTTATTTTACCGCACTTAAGTTTGAGTATTACCTACGTTCTTTGTCGCAGAGGTCATATTCTACATAATTATAGGATCCAAGCTTCTCTGATAACACAGTCAAGGCCAAAAGTGACTACCAATCATATTTTGATTTGTTGTACATATACCTACTGTATTTTACAATTCCCTTCCTCTTTGGCCAACAATCATTCTCGTTGCCTCTTATATTGGACACATATACGTGTGCGGACTTTTTACTTTCTCTATAGGCACTATGTACATAGTGTATAGAGAATGTATTGCACTCCACCATAAAATTCGATACCGAGATTTCACCGGAAATATATGTTTTAGGGTCCCCTTTATCTAAAAAAAGCATTTTCGGAAAAATGTCCGTGTGTGTGTGTGTGTGTGTGTGTGTGTGTGTGTGTCCGTGTGTCCGTGTGTCTGTGAACACGATAACTCAAAAACGAAAAGTAGGTAAAATACCAAACTTCGTATTTAAGTTTAGTATCTTCCAGGGATGCGACACGAAGATTTTGAGATAAATCCTCCCACCCCCAACTACACTTTACATGGAACTGTTTTCGAAAATTTTGATTTTCTCAAAAATGGCTCTAACGATTTTGATTAAAATTTCGTATATTAAAGATATTTACCTGACAAATAAAATGTATATCTTGAATTTTCTGGGAATAGGCTCTGAAGACTACTTTATTCTGGGTGAATTTTACTAAATTTTGAATAACTGCTAAACCGTAAGAGATGGACAAAAACTTACTATACAAAAATTGTAGAGCACCTTAAGACACACAATTTATGTTATATACATTTTTTTCGTGGAGTTCGTCGTTTTTGTGACATTCCTTATTTTTGGCTTCTGCTATGAAAAACTTGTACATTTCTCATAGAGGAATTTGTCAACTGCTGTCCATACAAACAAAGGAACTTCAGTGACATAGCAACCAGCTTTTGATTATCACTTTAACCTATGGTACTCCCTTATTTCACCTCTACTTACAAGGAAGCAAGTAATATGGCAATTTCTGCTAATGTTTTACTGATTAGCATGAAGTAAATAGAAGTATAAGCTTTTTAAGAATAATTTGTTGCAGGGATATAGAGAAAGTCATGTGAATGGTACACATCAGATTTTTAAAGTGCTTTTGTTTTTTGAATTCAGTGAACCTCTTAGCATATGTTTCCGGTGAAATCTCGACATCTAATTTTTGGGTGGAAAGGAGTAGGTATCTTCTCTGTATACATAGTACCTAGTATGTTGTAGAGAAAGTAAAAATGTGTATTTGTGTTCGTTTGTAGCGTTCATTGCTTCTCTTTGTTATTTAGTAATTAATTATTGAGAACATAAATATTGTATTTATCATAGCTGATACATACATAAGGTAATGTAGTAGGTATCTACTATCTAGTTTTGAGCCAATAAACTATAATTTCTAGAAGCATATTGAATTCGATAACAGCATCACTAAACACCTAAGGGATGTCTCGACAGAACTGGTAAATAAACAACTTTTCTCATACGGGAATTTGTAAACTCCTGGTCATGCAAAGAAAAGCATTTCAGCTACATGGCAACTAGCTTTTAAAATATTTTATTATGGCTTTAGCCTAGTGCACTCCCTTTATTTTCCTTCTACTTACAAGAAAGCAAGTAATAAGACTATTTCTGCTAATTTTATCTCGATTAGTATAAAGTAGATAGAAGAATAAGCTTTCTAATAATAATTTGTTGTAGAAATGTAGAGAAAGTCATGTGAATGGAATACATCAGATTTTTTAATATAAATATTACGATTTTCTTTATTTTGCCCCACTTAAGTTTGAGTATTACCACGTTCTTTGTCGCAGAGGTCATATTCTACGTAATTATAGGATCCAAGTTTCTCTGATAACACAGTCAAGACCAAAAGTGACTACCAATCCTATTTTGATTCGTTGTGCATATACCTACTGTATTTTACAATTCCCTTCCTTTTGGCCAACAATCATTCTCGTTGCCTCTTATATTGGACTGCTAATTGTGCTAGCGGTTACTCATTGTGGTAATGCAGTCTGTTGTGGGCAGTAGATGACGCGCGAAGGAAGATCAACAGATCACGTTAATAGCCAATGACAATGTCTACGCATACCTATGAAGTAACCGAGAACAAAGCAAGTTGTAGCGGCCTTGTCTGGCATGTCAGTCAAGGACCGGGTTTGGTGCCAGGCAGTCCCTTTCTGTTCATCATGCGTCAAGTAATTAAACAAGGTCAGACAACCGTGTGTTGCTGTCAATGTGAACGTAAACGCCATTTTTACTTTCTCTTTACGTATTATGTACATAGTGTGTACAGAAGGTATTGTATTGCACCAAAACATTCCATACCGAGATTTCACCGGAAATATATACTTTAAGACCTCCTAAAAAATAAATAAATAAAAAAAAAAAGAAAGCATTTTTAGAAAAATCTGTGTGTCTGTCTGTCTGTTAGTGTGTGTGTGTGTGTGTGTATGTGTCTGTGTGGTACCTGTGGACAGCATAGCTCAAAAACGAAAAGTCCATTAAATACCAAACTTGGTATTTAAGTTCAGTATCTTCCAAGCACACGACGATTTTGAAGAAACTGCCAACTACCTTTTACATGGAAATTTTCAAAATGTTTAATTTTCTCAAAATGGCTCTAACGATTTTGATTAAAATGTCGTATATTAATGATATTTACATGACAAATAAAATGTATATCTTCAATTTTCTGGGAATAGTCTCTGAAGACAGCTTCATTCAGGATGAATTTTGCATAACAGGTAAACCGTAAGAGATAGACTGAAACTTGCTTAATAGAAAATGTAGAGCTCGGTAAAACGCATAATTTATGTTATATACATTTTTTTCGTGGAGTTGATCGTTTTTGAGATATTCTTTGTTATTGGTTTCAGCTGTAAAATACTTATACTTTTCTCATACGGGAATTTGTCAACTCCTGTCCATACAAACAAAGGAACTTCAATCACATAGCAACCAGCTTTTGACCATAACTTTAATCTATGAACTTCCTTATTTCCCTCCTACTTACACGGAAGCAAGTAATAAGATGATTTCTGCTATTTTTTTCTCGATTATCATGAAGTAAATAGAATAATAAGCCTTTTAACAATAATTTGTAGAGAAGTAGAGAAAGTCATGTGAATGGAACACGTAAGATTGTTTTCTATATCAATGGACTACTAAGATATACTCGTAAGATGCACGCGTTGGTAGGGAAAATGGGGGAACTGGTGTTTGAAAACAAACCGCTTGATCAAAAATTGAGATCAAAAAGTTCTTTTTATGGTTATTGAAATCTATTAATATATGCGAACAAGATGTGTAAGGCATGATTTTCTAAAGGATAAATATACAACTTCGATTTATTGGCATTTCCGGTGTTTTATATTTTAATTTCATATATTTTAATTTATTTATAATTAATTATTCTGTTGCTGTGCATTTTACTTTCTCAACTAGGTACTATATACATACATAGTGCTGCGTTCCTCCTACTCTTCGTTATCTCTGATTATTGTTATTATTATTATTATTATTATTATTATTATTTATATTTTAATATGTTACTCATGTTTGCTCCGGCTAGTCAGGTTTCTCAGTCGAGCAAGTATCTCTTTACCAGGGCGTGAACGGTAAAAGGAACTATTTCAGAGATAACGCATTTGTGACTTTTAATTTAAGCAATTTATTTAAACTGCTACCAAGCTATTTCATAATTTATTTACGCATTATATTTCTAGACGGCGCCGTGGCTGAGTGGTTAGACCGTTCGCATCCCATCTAGGTACCCGGGTTCGATCCCAAGCTCCCGCATGTGGGATTTGTGGTGGACGAAGCGATGTCTGAGCGGGTTTTCCCCGGATCTTCCAGTTTTCTCCGCCACTCATTGCACCAATTGCTCCATCATCATCTTTCCTATCCATTTCGTTTGCATTTCCTCACGCTCATGCCTGGCTACGGGCCGACCACTCGTTCTAGGTTCTCCATGTTGTACTGTAAATGAGGACAAACTGAAGTGTCCAATAACTGAGAAGAACTTAGTTGGACAATAACCAACTGAGGAAGAACTGAAGTGTACAATAACTGAGGAAGAACTATAGTGTACAATAACTGAGAAGAACTGAGTTGGACAATAACTGAGGACGAACTGAACTGAGAACTCGCGTCTCCGTAGAATATATGTCCAACAAGCTGTTCTGCCTAAGTATTAAAGCTATACTATAAATGGCTAGTCTCCCCGCTCTCAATAGCGTCTCTTCTCATGAGCCCCCCCCCCCCCAAAAAAAAAAAAAAAACTATTCTAGTATCTCACTTAGGCTGCTAGCTCCCCAGTAACTTTCACAGTTTTATTATCTCACTATCTCTTCTAACATTTGCGTAGTCCTTAACTCAAGGAAATTCTTTTATACGTTTTCCCCAGCTCCCTGACTATTGTCCACAAAAACATTTCAAAAGATTTCTCTTTTATGACATGTACAATTTCAGCTATATCTTCCCTCTTATAACTAAGCTTATGCTAACATCCTCTAATAATATAATCTCATTTCTATATTACATACATTTATTTACATTATCTTACTTGTTAATTATTTGTACCTTCTGGTACCCATTAGTACTACCTCAATAGTAGGCAGATAAAAGATTGTATTCCACCAAAATTTGGATATGAGATTTCACCTGAAACACATGTTTTGAGGACTCTGAGTTCAAGTAACGCCGTTTTAGAGCAAGATCCGTGTGTGTGTGTGTGTGTGTGTGTGTGTGTGTGTGTGTGCGCGCGTGCGTGTGCGTGTGTGTGTCTGCGGACAGCACAACTCAAAAACTAAAGTTCGGTTAAATACCAAACTTGGTATTTAAGTTTAGTTCTTCCAAGGCAGATGAGGCTCGATTGTCCAGAAGACAACTTTGTCTAGGGCAAAATTACTCCAAATTCAAACTCGTGGTCCTTCAGGTTAGGGTTGTGCGGCAGGCCAGTTCCTCGGATATAAAAAGTACTTACTGCCAAACTAGACAGAGAAAAAGGCCGGACTGATATCCGCTCAAGTATTAAATTACCGTCCAACTGATACCGAGCCAGGTAGCTCAAACGTTTCGTATAGGACTGGTATTCGGAGGTCGTGGGATCGGTTCCCCGCGGCCGACCTCTCTGATCTATAGGTTTTCCGGGAGTTTTTCTGGGTCACTAGGTAAATAATGGAGAGGATTCTTCATCCCCCCCCCAACTTCCTGTACCTACATTTTATCTCAACCTGTCTCTTTCAGGGTTGTAATGTCGACGAGGACTGCGGCATAGGGGGCATTTCGTAGAGGTGACTGCGATCTGGAAATACAGCTTTCGGCGGCGGGATGGCATTAGTGGTTGTCTATCCGGGCCTGAGACACGGGCTCCTGGCGCTCCCCCCATCGAGATAAAGAACTGTTTGTGAACTATTAGGGACCCTCCACGGCGGCTCTCTCCCTGTCCGGATGTCGGCCAACCTCTGAAATCGTACTCATCTCATTCTTGCTTCAGGGATTTGACGTACAATAAGCCCACGGCTGCAGTGTGGCATACTACTCCGTAACATACTCACACACACAGTCCAACTGATAAAAGAATTGTAGAAAGAACCAAAAAGCGATGTAGAGATCATTTATAATCCTGCTTAGGTAGAGCGGATCTTAGGGATCTAAACCATGTAGTTTATTATTATTATTATTATTATTATTATTATTGTCATCATCTTCCAAGGATGAGACACGGAGTTTTTCAGAAAAATCCCCAAACTACCCTTTACATAGAAGATTTTTCGACATTAAGATTTTCTCAAAAATGGCTCTAACGATTTTGATTAAAACGACGCACATTAAAGATATTTATGACAAATGAAATTATGTCTTGAATTTTCTGGAAATATCCTCTGAAGACTTCTTCATTCTGGATGACTCTTGCATAACTGTTAAACCATAAGACTTACCACTCAAAATATGTATATTTCATTAAAACTCACACTTTGTGTGAAGTTTTGTACAGTTAATAATTTCCGGGATATTCATTGTTATTGGTTCCAATTTTAAAATAGTTAAACTTTTCTCAAACGATAATTTGACATTCATGTTTCTTTTGTTTTACTACAGGCCATGCAAAGAATACTGAAGTTCAATGTTAATCACATAGCGATAGCTTTTAAAAGATTTGACTATCGCTTTAGCCTAATATATTCTCTTACTTCCCTTCTTCTTGTTAAGAACTAAGTAAAAAGACCATTTCTGCTAATTTTTATCTTAATTAGTATGAGATAGATGTAAGCATAAGCTTTTTAAGCATAGAGTTTTACAGAATAGGTGGAGAAAGTCGTGTGAATGGAACACATATTATTTTTTAATGTTAAATCCGAAAGCTAGGTTTAAACGACATACGTTTTAAGCAACGTTTTGACATCTTACCCCGTGATTTCGTCTCGTGACATGCAGCTTCATAAGAGTTATTTAAAACCACACATGCCAAATTCACATATAGTCTACATAGAAGGAGACATGCAGTTACATTAGTTACATTAAGGTATCTTTGGACATGTGCGGAAGCTACCATCCGCCATCACAGAATTAGAAGTACAGTTACCTAGTATTAAGGCCTCCGTAGACACGTGACGAAGTAAGATGGTATGGTACATGGAGGAAAGCGAGTGTTAATTAAAATAAAAACTATATTTAGTGGAAGCGAAATATGCATGCTCGAATGACAACTAATAACAATTTATTTCATTAACCACCAATGAATTTAGACGATGTCATTATCTATTCCCAGATGTCACACACAACATGCAGTCAGGGGACGTATAACCTATTTTGAATTTTTTTTGCGCGCGAAATAGTTATCATTTTCGTAAATTTACATCTTATGAACTTTTGGTTGTGATTTTCAGCAAAACTTCTCCAATCATTCAATACATTCTGTTATATTCGTACACGTTATTGTGTATGCATTTTTATTCCATGATCGCATTTTAGTTTATATAGTAACGATGACGAGGAATAATAATAATAATAATACTTAATAATAATAATAATAATAATAATAATAATAATAATAATAATAATAATAATAGTAAAATGTTATGATGTATGCTTCCTTCGGGGTTCTTTCTGCCGTTTCTCCCACTTTTGGTTCAAATTTCAATTCCAGCATATAGTATAAATGCTTCGCCTGTCTTATTTTCCAGCTGCAACGAACCTCTTATATCTTTCTTTTTGCTTTTAATTGCACTCTTTTAACTTGCCTCTCCGTGATTTCTCCGCACTTCGTTCCGTTTTTATACCTATCGTTTATTTTAATGAACCCGTATCTTTGTCTAACCCTTTTTCCTCGGCCTATCATTATCTGTTTCGCTTTATGCTTGCCAATCTTTGTAGATACCGATGAGGAGAATCTTTAAAGTAATCTTGTCGGCCTTCCTAAGCCTATCAAACTGTCATGTTAAGTGGAGCACAAATGAATTACCTCGTACGCTACAACAGGAAATTTTACAGCCTGTCTAACCTTACCTGCAAAAAAATCTGATGTGTACCATTCACATGACTTTCTCTTCCTGTTCTACAAACTGTTCTTATCAAGATTATTGATTAAATCTACATCATTAATCGAGGCAAACATTAGCAGAAATTATCGTATTTTTTACTTCCTTGTAAGCAGAAGGGAAATAAGGGAATATACTAGGTTAACACGACATCATTTTTTTAAAACCCATCGCTATGTGAAACAATTGAAATCCGTTTCTCTTTGTGTGGCTAGGAGGTATGAAACGAGATATGACTTCCCACTTGAGAAAACTCTTATGTGTTTCATTCACTTGACTTTCTCTAGTTATTCCACAAACAAACTTTCCTTACAAAATATTATTATTTTATCTACTTCATACTAATCGAGAAAAACATTAGCAGAAATGGTTGCATTACTTGCTTCCTTGAAAGCAGAAGGGAAATAAGGGAATATACTAGGCTAACGCGAAATCAAATATTTTAAAAGCAATTGCTCTGTGAATCAACGACATTCGGTTCTCTTTGTGTGGCAAGAAGTAAAACAAAATAAGTATGAAACGAAAGATGACCTCGCGCTTGAGAAACCTCTGATATGTTTAACTCACATGACTTTCTCTAGCTATTCCACAAACACATTTTCCTTACAAAAGATTATTATTATTATTATTATTATTATTATTATTATTATTATTATTATTATATCTACGTCACGCTAATCGAGATAAGTTTTAATAGAAATGGTCTTATTACTTGCTTCCTTATAAGTAAAAGGGAAATTAAGGGAATGCACTAGGCTAAAGCGATATTACAAACTACCGCTATGCGAAACAATAGAAATTCGGTTCTCTTTTGCATTCCCTTGAGTAAAGCAATTGCCTGTTTTAATGAGATTTATGTTTTTTGTGAAGCAAGTTTTTGTCCGTTTGTTATGGTTTACCAGCCACACAAAAGTAAATGCCAAGTTTGGTGTTTAACCGATTTTTCCTTTTCGAGCTATGCTGCCCACAGACACACGGACTTTTTAAAAACGAAAAGTCTGTAAAATACAAAACTTGATATTTAAGTTAATATCTTCCAGAGATGCGACATGAATATTTTGAGAAAAATCCCCCCAACTCAAACTACCCTTTACGTGGAAAAAATTTCGAAAATTTTTATTTTCTCCAAATTTATTCTCTAACGATTTTTATTAAAATATCGTATATTAAAGATATTTATATGGCAAATAAAATGTATATCTTGAATTCCTGGAACTAGCCTCTAAAAACTTCTTTATTCTGAATGAATTTTGCTGAATTTTGAGTAACTCGTAAACCGTAAGAGATAGACAAAAACTTACTACACAAAACATGTAGATCACGTTAAAGCATACAGTTTATGTCATATACGTTTATTTTCGTGGAATTGACCATTTCTGAGATATTCCTCGTTAATTGTTTCAGGTATAAAACGCTTCAACTTTTCTCACAAGGAAAGTTGTAAACTACTGGCCCTGCATAGAAACATATTTCAACACATGGCAACCAGCTTTTAACAGATTTGACTATTGCTTTAGCCTAATGTACTCCCTTATTTTCCTTTTACTTACAAGGAAGCAAGTATTCAGACATTCTCTGCTAATGTTTATCTCCATTATCATAAAGTAGATAGAATAGGTAATATGCGTTTTAACAACAATTAATTACAGCAGTATAGAGAAAGTCATGTGAATGGAACACATCAGTGCTGTGTAATAGTGTATAGAGAAGGTATTGCACTCCACTAAAAAATTCGATACCGAGATTTCAGTGGAAATATATGTTTTAGGGGCCCCTGTATCCAAAAAAAGTATTTTCAGAAAAAGGTCTGTGTGCCTGTCTGTGTGTCCGTGTGTCCATGTGTCCGTGAACACGATAACTCAAAAACGAAAAGTCGGTAAAATACCAAACTTGGTATTTAAGTTTATTATCTTCCAGGGATGCGACACGAAGATTTTGAGCAAAATCCCCCCACCCCCAACTACCCTTTATATGGAACTTTTTTCGAAAGTTTTTATTTTCTAAAAAATGGCTCTTACGATTTTGATTAAAATATCGTATATTAAAGCTATTTACCTGACAAATAAAATGTATATCTTCAATTTTCTGGGAATAGCCTCTGAAGAGTACTTTATTCTGGACGAATTTTACGGAATTTTGAATAACTGCTAAACCGTAAGAGGTGGACATAAACTTACTACACAAAAAATGAAGAGCACATTAAAACACACAATTTATGTTGTATACATTTTTTGTGGGGTTGATAGTTTTTTAGATATTCCTTGTTTTGGGATTCAGCTTTGAAAAACTTAACTTTTCTCATACAAGAATATGTCAACTGCTGTTCATACAAACATAGGAACTTCAGTCACATAGCAACCAGCTTTTAACTATCACTTTAACTTATGGTGCTCCCTTATTTCGCTTCTACTTAAAGGAAAAAGTAATAAGACTAGTTCTGCTAATTTTTTCTCAATTAGCATGAAGAAAATGGAAGCAAAAGCTTTTTAAGAATAATTTGTTGCGAGATGTAGAGAAAGTCATGTGAATGGAACACATCATATTTTTTACTTTCTCTACACGTAGGTACTATATACATAGTGTATAGAGAAAGTATTGCACTCCACCCAAAAACTCGATATCGAGATTTCACCGGAAATATAGGTTTTAGGGTCTCCGGTATCAAAAAAAAAAAAAGAAGCATTTTCACAAAAAGGTCCCTGTGTGTGTGTGTGTGTGTGTGTGTGTGTGTGTGTGTGTGTGTGTGTGTTTGTGTGTGTCCGTGTGTCTGTGAACACGATAACTCAAAAACGAAAAGTTGGTAAAATACCAAACTTGGTATTCAAGTTTAGTATCTTCCAGGGATGCGACACGAAGATTTTGAGAAAAATCACCCCACTCCAAACTACTGTTTACATGGAACTTTTTTCGAAATTTTTGATTTTTTTAAAAATGGATCTAACGATTTTAATTAAAATATCGCATATTAAAGATATTTACCCGACAAATAAAATGTATATCCTGAATTTCCTGGGAATAGCCTCTTTATTCTGGATGAAATTTACGGAATTTTCCATAACTGCTAAACCGTAAGAGTTAAATAAAAACTTATTACACAAAAAATGTAGAGCACCTTAAGACACACGATTTATGTTATATACTTTTTTTTTTGTGAAGTTGATCGTTTTTAGACATTCTTTGTTTTTTGTTTCAGCGTTAATAAACATAGTTTTCTCATACTGGAATTTGTCAACTCCTGTCCATACAAACAAAGGAACTTCGGTCACATAGCAACCAGCTTTTGACTTTCACTTTAACCTATGGTACACCCTTATTTCACTTCTACTTTCAAGGAAGCAAGTAATAAGACTATTTCAGCTAATTTTTCTCTATTAGAATGAAGTAAATAGAAGCATAAGCTTTCTAACAATAATTTGTTGCTGAGATGTAGAGAAAGTCATTTGAATGGAAGGCATCAGATTTTTATTTATTTATTTTATTTTTATTCACCTGTAGCTCCTATGAAATTTCGGTATCGAATCTTTGGGTGAAATATAATATCTTCTCAATCTGCTCTGTACATTGTATATATGTGTTACAGAAAGTAAAAGTAGTATACTGGGAGAATTTTCTTGAAAATCTTCTTTTGGCATGCTTAAATAGAGTCTGAGTCAAGAATGAAACTCTGACACATGGGGCGTGTACACGCACACAAACTCACACTCACACGCTCTCACTTCCTCCATTATGTGATTTTTCTTCGTGTCATATTATTTTACTGAAAATCTCAGAACTCGTGTTTCTGGGAAATGGCAAAAATCGAATTTTTGGTTTGAGTTCAATACTTCCTCTTCTTTAATACTTGTAGCGCCAGAAACATTAAAAGAAAATGCAGATACGTAATAGTTTGTGGCCACGTGTTTTTGTTTACTTGAAGCAACGTTCTAAGGCTGAATTGATTACAATGTTTACACTATAACGTGGAAGAACACCATTTGCCAACAATAATTGTCATAATAACTGTGCTAAAAATTCTTCAAGGCTGAGAATGTAACATCTTTGTTTACATCGGTATCCTAATTTTGGGTTCAGGGCCACATCCTTTTGGAGTCGTTTCAAGGTTGGTCTCCAATTCTCGCTAGCTTGCCACCTACATGGCTGTGTTCCCAATTCGAATTTAGTTCCATATTAAGCCAAAGATTTCGTGCAGTTCAAATAATGTGCGGGAGGTGACCATTTTCCCTTAGTACACTGTACACGGAGGCCGATCTCCTTTGTGATTGGGTGGACTATCTCACATTCAAGAGGAAGAAGTTGGAATCTTGGCTATGGTTAACTAACAGGATAATACTTTTTGCGTTGTCTCCCAAGTCTTGGGCTGCTAAACTAAAGAGGTTTGAGAAGAACAGGCAAAGGGTCAGTAAGCCAAAGAGGTGAAACAAATGACAACAAAAAACTTATGTATTCCATTCATATGGCTCTCTCTACCTGTTCCACAAACTAACTTTCCTTACAAACGATTATTCTTTATTCTACTCCTTGCTAATCAAGATAAACATTAGCAGAAATTGTATTATTACCTACTTGAATCCTTGTAAACAAAAGGGAAATAATGGAATGCACTAAACTAAAGCGGTGTTTGTTTATCCCGGTTGAAACATGGCTTCGTCTAGCCGAAGGTTACGAACTGAAGAGAACATAAGAGCTTCAGTTCGTAACATGTTCGAACTGAAGCTCTCATATTCTCTTCAGTTGGCGATGTATTATAAGAAAGATGTATTATAAGATTTTGAATTTTCAGACCTTGTTGAAAGAGTTTTTGACATCGACTTAAGAGGGGAAGATATATATTCTAGCTTCAGCGATGAAAATACTTCCGATAATCACGGACCTCCGTACGCATGCAAATAATCGGTGTACTTATCAAAATGGATTTGCGAGGTGTAACCAGACGACGAATACAATGTGAATCAACCATTCAGCTACGCAACAACACAAGTGCTAAATTGTAGAGTAATCTACGTTACTTTTGTATCCTATTGCTATATGGCGTTTTCATTAATAGTGGTATCATGCTTGTGTGTGTGTGTGTGTGTGTGTGTGTGTGTGTGTGTGTGTGTGTGTGTATTTGGTGACCTTTTTTCAGTTTCAGGTTAGGTGAATTCATTTTTTGTATTTTAAATATAAAACACCAGACCAAAGTTGGATGCTATTTTAGTAAATACTGCCCATAATTTCATCTAATGACTAATTATTGATTATTTTGGGATTTTTAATTTTATTTTCAAAATTGTCTTTTGTTTTCAATTTTTTTAAAAACATTGAGGATTCTTCCCATACATATAATGCATATTATGCAATAGACAAAACTGTGTAGTAAAAATGAAAAAAAGATTCAGCTCTCTGTGTCATTTGGTAGTCATTTTATTACTAATAATTTAAAACCCTGCATTCTCCTCTAAAATTGCTTAGCACTTTTCAGACGCAATTTGCTATTCGGACTGACACTAAAAGGGTGAAACAACTGAAATTCGGTTATCTTTTACATTACCGGGAGTAAAACAAAAGAGAAGAAACGAAAGTTGATTTTTCGCTTGAGAAAGGTTTAGAGGTTTAAAACTGAAACCAATAATAGGAATATCTCCAAACGATTAACTCAACAATAAAAAATGTATATAACACAATTGTGTGTTTCAATGAAGTCTAAATTTTTTGTTCAAGGCATTTTTGTCTATCTCTTACGGTTAACGAATTATATAAAAGTCATTCAAAATGAAAAGATTTTCAGGGGCTATTCCTAGAAAATTCAAGATATACATTTCGTCTGAAATGAAAATGTCTTAAACATATGGCAATTTAATCAAAATTGTTACAGCAATTTTTGAGAAAATAAAATAGTAAAGTATTCCATGTAAAAGGGTAGTTGAAAAATCTTCGTGTCGCACCCTTGGAAGATACTGAACTTAAACACTAAGTTTGGCATTTAACCAATTTTTCGTTATTGAGCTATGCTGCACACACACACACACACACACACACACACATTTTTATAAAAAAAATGCTTTTTTGGGATCCAGGAGCTTCATAACAATTATTTTCAGTGAAATCTTGGTATTGAATTTTTTATTGGAATACTAGCTTTTCTATCTAATATCTATACATTGTAGAGAAACTAAAAACATATGGAAAGGTGTCAAAAGGAGATTAACAGACATCAGTCGATAGGAAATTGAATCGGGTTGTAAAATTAAACCCTCTCTAGCTCAAGGATACGAAACAAAACTGTATTAAGATAAAGAGGCATATACATATATTTCACTTAGGAAGAAAGGAAAGATCAAGAATGGCATGGTTTAGCCTACAAGGTTGGAGTATTCAGAAAATAACAGACAAATCTGGAAGGAGAATCTGCCCATTCTGTTGTTTGGATGCAGACTGGGTACTTACGAGAACAACAGACTATTTTGTACAACTAAATAATAAAGAAAGATATCAACACAAAATTTTATTTATAAAGTTACAGTTCCTTACTCTATTTCTCAACGTAATCTCAATTCTTTCAAGACATCCAATGGCACGTGATACGATTTTTTCATTGCTGATGTATTACTTTTCTACCACCAAAGAACTTTTTTTGCGCAAAAAATATTCGACCAATCGAATTTTATAGGCAAATAACGCAACAATATGGTGATAATGCAATGAGCGAGTCTTCACTAATGAAATGGCGCATAATTTACGAGTAGGTAATCAAGGAAGGACCAGTGTGCATGACAAAAATCGTAATGGAAGTTCTTCAGTCGTTATGGAGGAGTTGAAAGAAAATGTTGATAAAATAATTCAGAAAAACCGGTGTTTCACTTTTGACACCGTACATGACTTTTTGGGTTGAAGAGGTTACCCAACCGATGAAACCTCAAAGTGGCAGTGACATCTTGACTCAGATCTTTAGCGATGGAAGAATATAACATCTGCATTGAAAAATCGGTACCCCGTGACAATAATTGCCTTAATAGCAATGGCGATTGCGTTGAGAAATAGAATAAAGGACTGTAACTTTGTAAATAAAGTTTTATGTTGATATCTTTCGTTATTGTTTAGTTATGCCAAATCGTCGGTTTCTTTCTGGATACCCCTCGTATTTGGGAGGAATGTGCACACCGGGAGAACCAGCGAACAATTAAACTAAAAGAAAAATGTTTACGCCGCATTAGGAGATTGGCATGTTGGGATCTACTGGCTGAGCAGAGGAACTGGCAAAACATAGGCAATTTTCTGGCTAAAGTGCGCAGGCCGAGTGGTCAGACCACTCACCTCTCACCTAGACGGCCGGGGTTCGATCCCAAGCGACCGCATGTGAGATTTGTGGTGGACAAAACGGCGCAGGGGCGAGTTTTCTCCGAGTTCTCCGGTTTCCCCCGCCATTGCATTCTACCGGGGCTCCATCTTCATGTATCATCAGTGTCATCGCCTGCGATGCCATTGCAGTAAAAGCGGGCGTTAAACACTACAAAAAAAATAATAATAAAGTGCGAGAAGCCAGAGAGTTTTTTTGTTCAGTTAGAGTCAGTTTATATCTATCTTTTCTTTACGTCTCTCCTTTGTTTCTTTTTGTCACCTTTAACTTGTATCTAAAATATGCTTACACAGTGAACGACCCATGCAGTAAGGTTTGTGTAATAGCTTTAATAATTTGGCGTCAATAAAGATACCTCTTTCTTGTATCTCACCAGGGTGGCCCGAGTTCAATCCCAGGAGACCGCATGTGGTGGGCAAACAGGCTTCTGGTCTCTAAGATTTACCTCGCATTCATTTCACATCCACCACCTTTCACATCTTCATTGCCTTCCGTGGTGTAGTTGCCACGCTGGCCTCTAAATTCCAAGATTGCAGGCTCGAACCTGGAGGAGGGTGATGAATTTTTTTCGGACGCAAAAATGCCTATCTTCGGAAGAGAAATAAAGCAAGTGGTTCCGTGTAATGTTTATTTGCAGTAAAAAAAAAAAAAAAAAACCATACCTTGAAAGAGGAAGGTATCGGGGCAAAATTCCGCCTTTTCGCGTCAGCAAATAGTGATTTCGTCTTACAGTGCCATCTGGGGCGACGAGCTGATCACTCGTTACCATGGAGCATAGCGGCGAACTCGCGAACTAGAAATTCAAGATTATGGAAACATCATAACGATGTCCAAAACTCCACTTAGGAGTTACAGGAAATAATCACACCTTCCGTTTTGTCTTCATTTCATATAATCTGTTATGTCACTCTCATGCCTAGCTACGGACCGATCCCTGATTCCGGGTTCTTCATTCTATGATTAAATTTCGTTGGCTCTCAACAGGCTTCTGACTCTAGGCACCCATGTGTAAGTCCTAGGGGGCTAAGTCTCCATATGGGGAGGGTTAGCTAAGTTAAGTATTAGAAAATGTAAACCACTAACAAAGAATATCTCAGAAATGGTTAACTAAAAATAAACTGTATTGGATATAATTTTTTTTATTTCTGCATGTTTATGTAGTAAGATTTATCTATTGCTTAGGTTTACCAGTTATTCAAAATGCAGAATAAAGAGGACTTCAGTAATTGTCATTACCTATATGTAGGTATAACGTAAGAAGTATACTTTCTAAATATATTATGATTTGATTCTGCATCCATCATGAAATGTAATGAATTCTTATTCTCATAAAACAGAGGACTCAAAATTAGGAAAATCCGGAATTTTTAAGAATGTGAGGTCCGTGTTATTGAAATGTCTTAATCCTAAAATTACTAGATTCCCCAGATTTTGAGCTCCTCTGTGTAATATAAAAGCAATAATCCCAATTTCCATACTAGGTATAAAATAAAATGTGTGCATTTGTTTATAGAGTAATATATTTTCCAAAGTTGGGTCAAAGTACATGTTTAAGGGTCAAATAAGCTCCATCCAGTTTATTCAACACTGTATTATACTAACACTTCCTGGCAATAAGAATGAGGTTGAATGAGAGTTGAATGCAATATTCAAATTTGAAAGTTAACTTAACTAAACTGGTATCCATAATTAATGCCACCGCTGCATATGATAAACATATACATATAAAAAGTACAGGAAAATTAAAATACACTCGCTCACATTCAAGAGGTCGCGAGTTCGAATCTCGCTTATGGTGAGTAACCCGGAAAGGGTTTTTTTTTTCTTCTTCTTCACAGTCTTCCTCATCCTGAGAAGACAAATGTCGGATACCTATAAGTTAATGGACGAAATAATTTGAGCATCATTTCACTGGTTTCATTCATCGCCCGACATAACCAACCAGGTCCAAATTAAAATATAAATACACGCGCGTAATACATTTATAACTGTCTATGTGATCGGGCAATACAGAACTAAAAATTAACTCCTTCTGAGGTAGTACTTATAGGAAGCTATAGATGGAGTAAACAATACACTAAATAATCCCTATCTAAATAAAATACTGAATCGAAACTCATCTCAGTGAGATATAGCATCCTCTAAATTACTAATGATATGAACTATTGTTACTCCATTTTTTCTTCTTGCTATATTAATGCAGAAGAAAGAAAGAAAGAAAACAAAGAAAAGAAAATCTGATGCGTTCCATTTTTATGGATTTCTTGACTTGTTCTGATAACAACAAAATGTTATCCTCTTTTCTCTTTCATGCTAATCGAGATAAGAATGGTCTTACTTAGCTCCTTATAAATATAAGGGAGTTAAAGCTAAAGTGACAGTCAAATGTTTTAAAAGCTTTTGTAATGCGATTGTCATCGAAATTCGATTATATTTCTTGGCCAGGAGTAAATCAAAAAGAAACACGACTTCCCGTTTGTAGTTTAAAACTGAAACCAGTAACAATGAATATTTCGGAAATGTTTAGCTCCACAAAAACATGTACAGGGCATAAATTGTGTTTTAACTGGATCTACATTTTTGTGCGTAAGTGTCTTGTTTATCTCTTACGGTTTACCAGTTATGTAAAAATCATTCAGAATGAAGAGGACTTCGGAGACTATTCTCAAGAAATTCAAAATATACATTTTATTTGTCACGTAAATATCCTTAGTACACGGCATTTTTATCCAAATTGTTAGATCTATTTTTCAGAAAACTAAAATTTTCTAAACATTTTCCATAAAATGGATATTTTGGAGTGGGATCTACTTGTAAATATTCGTATTCTATTTTTGAGTTTGTTGTCCACAGACACACCCGTGCTTTTTTAAACTTAATTTTTATACAGGTGTCCTTAAAAATCGTACATCCGTTGAAATCTCGATAGTGAATTTTTGGGTGGAATACACCTCCACTTACTATGTACATTGTTCATACGTGTTAGAGAAAATAAAAATGGAATTTCTCTCCGAATATTAAAATTAAGAAGCGAGTTTTCTTTTCTCAACATGCCAACGTTCTTTTGCATCTTTATTTCTCTACTTCGTTTGGTAGATGAGTAGGTAGGGAAAGTATTGTATTCTACCCAAACATTGGATGATTTCGCCGGAAATATATTTTGAGGTCTCATAAACTAAAATAAGCACTTTTAACAAAACGCCCGCACACGAGTGCGCGCTTTGTAAACAGGATAACTAAAAAACGAGAAGTCTGTTAAAACCAAACTTGGTATACAAGTTCAGCTTCTTCCAAGGCTGCGACATGAAGATTTTCAAGAAAATCTCTCACCCCAAACTACCCTTTATGTGAAAAATTTTACGAAAATATTGATTTTCTCAATTCTGGCAATAACGATTTTTATAAATGAAATGTTGGCTTATCTTGAATATCTGGGAATAGCCTCTGAAATCTCCTTTATTTTGGATGACTTTTGGATATCTTGTAAATCGTTTGTTATAAAAAAAAACATATTACACAAAAAATGCAGATATCGTTAATGCACACAGATAGTATATTTTTTGTGGATTCCATTTCCTAGATATTTCTTGTTATTGGTTTTTATTTTCCCATCATTTTCTCAAATGGACACTCGCTTTTCTTGACACCTGATCATGCATACAGAACCGAATTTGAATGTCAATTCATCACATAGAGATCAGCTCTTAAAAGATTTGACTAATGCATTAGCCTAGTGTTTTGCCCTATTCCCCTTGAACAATCTTATACGGAAATAAGTAGAAAGACAATCTCTGTTAATGTTTATCTAGATTAGCATGTAGAAGCTAGAACAGTTTAGTAAAGTCAGTTTGTTGCAGAACAAGTAGAAAAAATCATGTGAACGAAACACCAGAAGCGAGTAACATTTATGGTTTAATATTTTTAAATCATCGAGATTCCTGAAACCATTACTGTTTTACACTAGCTCATTACTACACATACAATAGGAAACAAAATAAATAAATAAAACAAAAACTGAACAAAGCAGATATTTGATGCACTAAAGAATTAGAGGAATCCAAACAAATAATTACTTACCTTATGACCTTTAAAGCCAACATTGCAAATACAATGGTAGCTGTGCTGGGCTTTTATTATAGCGATTAATTATTATTATTATTATTTATACATTTTAAATGATAAAACTGTGTACGAAGCGTTGTGAAGTGAACTACTGACCGCAATCTGAGCATTCTCCTTCCAATCCTCTCTTGTCCCTTACAGACTAAAACTTACTAGTCCTGTTTTGGAAGATCCTACTGATAATCATTAATGCTGCGGTACCGAAATGATTTTCCTCTATAGTAATCCATCATGTTTCAACAGCTCAATTTTTGCAGATCTGGATTCATAGCGAAATAAAATCCTGTCGTTTTAATTATTACTGGTAGTGTACTGCTTTTATAATTCGTTGCAATGTATAAAAGCAATGTAAATTTCATTCATATTAAAATCAAACACTGGCACAGAAAATTCTTGAGTAGAACGCTCAAGTTTGTCATTACCTTTAATATCATATTTTTGGTCATTTAATAACCTCTCGTCCCCTTCGGAGTAATATTCACTCAATAATGCATTCCAGCGAGAAAATGGTATTCAGTAATTCTGCATTTGTCATTGTTGTGACAAAATATACTCAATTATGAATAGTATGGGAGACTGTGTTATTTCTTCATTTTCGTATTATATTCATCACCATACTTTAAATTTTGTACTGAGCGCTCTAATTCAAGTATTTCACTTGCGAGAGTTAGGATTGCGTTCACATTCTCATTCTCTTGCGTAAAATTGAAATGGGTGAGCAGAGAAGCTAAATTAGAAAAACAAACGCACGTGTCAAAACACCAGAAATCCAATACTCTTCATTGTAAACATCCAACAGGAGTGCTGCCGCCACTGGAAAAGTGGGCGTTTTACAGAGAGCGCATTGACTTAAACTATGACTAGGTAAATAAGGGAACATTTATTTTTAATTTCTGCTACTCTCCTTGTAGCGAAATATATATTCACTTATACGAATACATGACAGATGTACCGAGGTATATCTTCCCATAAAATACTGCTGTTATTGCATCTTACGATAAAAGTACTGCATGCAGAATATTTTAACTTCTCACCAATTGACAATATATTTTGAACCTCATAATCATTTGTACACTTTTGTCTACATTCTCCAAACTAAAATTAATGACTTAGGGATAGCAGGGATGGGAAACATGATAAATAATAAGTCAGAAAATCTGTTGCATATTATGTTGTATTTTGATATGCTATGCCAATCAAATACACTGATTATAACAAAGTATCTTTAAACAACGATTTTGTTGCATATTTCTTTCAGTTCTAATATATACATTACATCGACCAGATTTCTTTAAAGCTTCTTATTCTATTGGTATACTAAATTTAGTTCTGTTTACTGGAAACATTGCTGACAAATAGGAACTGACCATTAGGTTGAAGCACATTTTGTTCCGAGACTCGTTTAGTGATTAAAATAAAATATTAAGCATAATGAATTTCATAATATACAACTTGCTTATTGTATACATAAACTGTAGATTTTGTTGGAATGTGTCAGATTTTTCCTGATCATAGAAAAAAAAAATTGGTCTCTGTCTAAGCTAACGCTTGCATAATAGGAACAAAAATATCAAGCTGTTTATGTGCTACATACTGAATTACAATAACTATCCTTCGGTTTTGAACAGCAAATCACAGTCTTAATACTCTTTTTTTCTTTGATGGCAAAAAAGAGAAAAAAAATTGCTCATATTTTCTTTGTAATCCTTACACTGAAAAGAAGGCTATTTAAATATATCCTTTACATAATATATAATAATAATTTATTTGCATTTCTTACCCTCTTGTCTCTCGTTATATAGACAATCAATAGGCCTATCCTACTCAGCTATTTCATCCTTGTCTTTCTTGAACTGTTCTCATATTGAAAGTCAATTAATTCACTGTACGACTTTGTTGTATTATCACAGAATCCATTTGTTCGCTGCCTAACATTTCAGGTACTACACAAACCACTGTCACATCGCTGAACAAACCGAGGCTATTCTAAAAGCCGCCCACCACCTTGCAGCACTGTCTTTCTACTGGACCAATTTCTTGTAAGAAAAGCGAGGATTTACTCACACAAATACATAGTCCGTGCGATGTAATAAATAAATGACGATGAACGCGAAATAAAAGGAAATCATGAGCTGCGAGTCCGGGAGATGTTTTAGGCGTCAGCCAGTGAAACATCGTCGCTATAATACTGTTAACACTTGCCACCCCAGACGAAGCCGGTGCCTGGATATGAAGATGCGGCCCTCTGAGATGTGGGTCGTCGCGAGGGCACGACAATGGGCGTCGTCGCGGTGGCCAGAGTGCGAGAGCTGCTGCGACGGAGGGACAGCGACGAGGACTGGCGGCGCACGTTAACGTCGATGAGAGACTCGGTGCCATCGTCTTCCTCCGTGAGCGTCCCTCAGGAAGCGGTGCGTGGTACTGCGGATTCCTCGGCTGAAGAGCTGGAGTCTTTGCCTCCTCGTAGAGACCTCTTGAGCTTGTCCACGAGACGGTTGTGGAACTTGTTGAGGGACGACTGGGACCCAGATTTGGGTGGTGAGCTGGACGCCGATTTGGTGGGAGATTGCAAGCTCGATTGCGAGGCTCGGGATGATGCCCTGGAGTACTGCCGCGAAGAGGCTGACATAGGCAGGGGCACGGAGCGGTGAGCCGGGGAACCGACGATGAAGTCGCTGCCCGGAGATGTTGACAGAGACGGACCTTCCGACTTGGAGCATTCCGACACCTTTCTACTCCGACAAGACTGCGGGTTGGAACACTCCGAACTCCGTCTCGATCTGTTGGACTTATAGATGTCCCAATCATTCTTCACCACGGGCATCATAAAGGCCATCTTGAATATTTTCACCTGTCACACCAAGTCCAGACGAACACTTCTCAAGTTCGTTGCTTCTGAAGAATTAGTTCTGCAGAAATTCAAATATAAACTTAACTTCCGTCACACAAAAGTTAAAAAAAGCACTGCTAACACTTCTTAGCTTGTGCACCAGCCAAAGCAAGCAACAACGACGTCTGCAAACAACGATCTGCCTCAATGCTGGCGTGCGGGCTGGCGGTCGATGTTTTATACATTCAGCATTTCATAGCCAGGGACTTAGTGGGAGAAGCACGGCGGCCTGCTATTGGTGAAGATGGAAAGCGCGGCCCCCCTGCTCTTATGACGTCACAGGCACATACACACCAAACGTAAAATGTTCGTTGCGCAACGCTGGAGAGCGAAAGAGAGAGCTACATGAATGTACTCTACCGTCAACAATGCGTACTAGAGTACAGGTGTATCATAAGTATTGCAACACAACAAAGCCATGTGGTTCAGGTCACATGGTAACAACAATGACGTTTAAAGAGATGTAAACAGAGCAAAGTTATGTGTTCGTTGTTGCTTCCAGCAGGCTGGTGCCTTTAACTACTTTCATTGTGGTGAGTAGATCAAGTTTTATAAATAATAAAGAACAATTAATCCTTTTCGTTTATTCATCCTCTGAAATGTATGCAGTTTAACGAACCAGCTTTTCATCTGGTTGACTGTATTAGGCACGTTTTTAAAATGTGACATGAATTTACAAAAGCTCACATTGTTTTAAAAAATATCCTCCTATATTAATACTACCGCAGCGATGCTTCATAAAACCTGGAAGAGGTACCCACTACAATTAGTTTTTTTCAATATATTTTAAATGTAGAAATTATTTTATCTATTGCTGTAAAATTGTTACAAATAATTTACCACCAGAAAACAGAGAATATACATAACAAACGAAATGTTTAGAATAAAGTATCTTCTGTAAACACTTGAAGAAAGATTAGTATTAGGAGAGACCAGTATTGTGAGTTAGCCGGATAGTTTATTTTGGAGGGTTTCTCTTATCCTGAGAAGACGAATGTCGAGTGACATAAAGCTCCATGAACCCGAGATCATTTCGTTTTCATTCATCGTTCGATATGACAAACTAGGTTAAAGGACGTCAAGCAATCTTAAAATAGAATTTAAAAAAACACATATACCTACGTAAACGTTTGATATTCCAACGAAGTGAACAAAGATGATTGGAAACATTTGAAAAGAGGAGAAGGAGAGCGTGTGACATTAACAAGCAACATATAATGAAGCCAATTTAGATAAAATAGGTGAAGAAAAAATATTGACACATTTGAAACTCATCCAGAAGAGAAAGAGCAGTTGGCAAGACCTGATAAGAAACTGTTTGCTAAGAAAGAAATGTACTGGAGGAGTGAGCAGGGAAACGGGTTCGGGGCACAGAAATATATCAGATAAAAGTCAATTTCTGTCTGCCTCACATTCAAGAGGTCGCGAACTCGAATCTCGCTTAAGTGAGTTATCCGGATAACGCCTTTTTCTGAGTTTTCCCTAAACTTGAGAAGACGAATGTCAAGCAACTTTAAGCTCCATAGGTTCCAAGATCATTTGAGCATCATTTCACCGATTTTATTCATCGTTCGATGTGGCCATCAGGTTAAAGGACGTTAAGCTTAAACAATAACAATAAATGAAATAATTATAATAATAATAATAATAATAATAATAATAATAAAGTCAATATGGTTCGTAAGCGAACATGAAAAGGGAAGCTGAAAAAAAAGAACAAATAAAGGGAACTGAGATTATAGTATTTGACCTTGGTAGAGCATAATACTTGTTGGTATGATTGATTACAGTATATTATAACTACTTTTTCTCAGAAAATGAAAACATGAGATAAATTTGCTCTTACCTGTAGCTGGAAAGAAAATAAAGAAACTGAATGAGCCAGATTGTTCTTATAAATACTAAATTCCAAGTAGTTTATGCTGAAGATTTTCATACATTAGATGACAAGAATACATTAGAGGACTAAAATTCAAGCTTGTGTGAAATAAAAAATAAGAAATGAAACTGTATAATATAAGTATATCTGGTATTTTTCTCCTAGAGTTTTTACTTGCTTTCTGGCTAATTTGCGAAAAAGTTATATTATAAAATTAAAGGAAACACACAAAAACAAACACCTTATTTTTTTCGGGATTTTTCAAAGTAATGGCTCCTTAAATAATTTGTAAAGCCCGTTATTCCATGCGGCAGATAGTCTATGAAGTGTATTATTATTATTATTATTATTATTATTATTATTATTATTATTATTCCATACCGGCCCCATCAAATTCCTTACTCCATCGTTTTACTAGCCTTTCTGCGAGCCATTGTAGTTATTATTATTATTATTATTATTATTTGTTTATGAGTCATCCACATAATGGCCAGAGTTATTCCATTTTAGTAATTTTCCTATTAATTACTACTTAAGCACTCGTTTAATATATTAAAATTCTTTTAAAAAAACTACACAGATACCAGGTATATCTTCATGAAATGGAAGTATCCAGCAAAATCAGGATATTATATAATTCGGAAATAACCCAATACCTTGTTTAACATTACGCTGCTTTATTTGTTACTCTTTTGGAACCATTTTTCAGTTTCGTTGTTGCTTGTAATCACACTTAAGGCGCAACTGCTTGCAGTAATTATTGTAATAACTTCCATAAAAGAATATCATGCTTTTTATACTATTCTTTAACTTCACTAAATGCAGGGAGGTGAGCCTCCAACGTTTGGGGGGGGTATATTAACGTCTTATAACCTTGCAGGTCATATCGGACGATTAATAAAATGGGTGAAATGTTGTTCAAATGAACACACTACAGAGACGGGCCCTCCAACTTAGCCGCCAGAGTTTTGTAAATAAAAGTTTCCCTTATCTGCAATAACACCACGAGTAGTATTTGCGGTATTTACTTTGGAGATTTTGCAAATAGAATTCTATAAATAGTATTAATACTTACTCTGTATTATTGTTCAGTTTAATGCGCTTACATTTATGTAATTTTACTCACTTGACGGCTTTTCACCATTTTAGTTTGTTTATGTTTACCAGCAACAAACAATTGACAATCGGGAACGAACTTACAGGAACTTGAGCATCAAAAGCGATAATAATGTTGTATTTCGACAACTTCATTATCATATACACCATCAGATTACATTTATTTACTATTTAAAGTCTTGACACATGATCAAAATTATTCTTTTAATTAATCTGTTTACGCATGTGATGCAACCAAAAGAAATAATCAAAGAGCATAAATATAAAATTTAAATATAAATATAAATATACATTTTATATCAAATTGAAACTGCTCAGAGATACTAAACGCTTGAAAAATCTGTAGTTGTAAGATTTGTAACTCACTCCCACATTATAAGGGTGCTTATCACCTCTCAGAATATGCCGGTCCCCATGACCACGCTCACTAAAGCGTCTCGCTTTGGTGCTTCGTGGGCAGAGGATCGTGGGTTCGAGTCCCACCGTGGGCATGGGTGTTATATATTTGTGCAATGTGTCTATGTTTGTAAAGGAACAGTAAAACCAGTAATCAGTAAAACCTACGGGGGGAAATGTATGATCAGACTCCGGTACTGTTCAAAAAAAAAAAAAAAAAAATTACTGGCTGTAATAGTAATCTCACCCTTGTTCTTTAACTTTACCTTTGTCACGGGAATGTTTTATGTTCGGGTCGCATTTCATTTGATTATATTCAATGTTGGTCAAGTTGCCATACTCATAATCAATTTTGTTCTGTCAAGTTTTATACAAATCGTTACCATGGCAACAAAGAAAACATGTAGTTCACTTATTCATGTTTAAAAAATAAATACAGTTTAAGAAACAATGTATAAATGTAATTTATTTCTGCATCCTTTATTCATGACCTCATGACTGCAATCAACCTGCGTTAAGATATATTTTAAACATATTAAGAATTTTTCACTTAAACTAACCAAACTCAAGTAATAATAATAACAATAATACAACATTTAAATGTATTACAATAATTAAATTTTTCTTACAAAAAATACCGCAGAAAATAATTTATGTTTTTTTTTTTTTTTGTTTTTTTTTTTTCTTGAATAAAATCCTTTTAACCAGCATTTTTTCCCAATCGTTCTTATATCCAAGCACAATAGCATTGCAACTCATAAACATGTGGTTGACTTAAACACAAATTCAATATAAATGACAAAATAGATGATGCTGTTAAGGCAAGTTGGTATTACCATCGTGTACTGTCATTTTTTACACGTCACCAAAACAAATTTGGTTCTGATTTATAGGTTAGTTTGGATTTTACAGGCATTTCAGTTAGTCGTTCAACGTGTTTTTGCTAAAATGGAAAAAGTGCAGTATCTTTACTTTTGGAAGAGAAAATTAGTGGGGAGATAAGGACGAAATTCGACAGTATTCGGGTCTTTCGCCATCTATTGCAACAGGTATTGGTCCAACGACTTTAAACGTGGTCAAATATCCTTTTTTATTAGAAACTCATAGGACGCCCGGCGATGTGGTTTCCGAGAAAATCATTGAAAGGGCCCTCGTTAAAATTCTTGCTGATCATTGAAAAAAAATTCGCGAATTGACAAAGCCATAGGTATGTTTGCGGAAACGGCAATTCATATTTTGCACGATAAGTTGGAGATGACAAAGTTGTCGTCCCGGTGATTACCGTGATTGCTTACAATTTTATTGACAGCAAAGGATTCGGCTTTCAACTTGGAAGTTGTGATTGGAGGTGTTAAGAGCAATCCAAAGATCTTTTTGCATCAAATTGGCACCGTCGATGAGGCCTGGACTCATCAATATATTCTGTAAACGAAACAACAGTCAAAACAATGGGTTGCTTCTGGTGAATTTACTCCTAAGAAGGCAAAGACGGTCCCATCGAACGGAAAAGTGATGGCGACCAAGTTTTTGTGTGTCATAGTCTCTGACTTCTTAGAAAAAAGAAAAATGATTACTGGACAACACTGCAGTGAGTTATTGGCCCAATTCGACAAGAAGTTGAAGGAGACACTGCCGCATTTGGTGAAGAAGAAAGTTCAGCTTTACCACATCCGGAGTTGTCGGTGCCAATTGCATGAATGGCATTATGAATTGCTGCCTCAGCCCGCATATTTCCCGACCTGGCTTCCTGCGATTTATTCTTGTTTCCAAAGATGAAGAAATGGCTGGCGTTTACGAAGTTTAGATCAAATGGTATCAAATCTTCGAGACATTGTGTATTTTTCAGAACTTGACAATTTCTATGTGCGAAGGGGTTAAAATGGGAGAAAAGGACTATGTTGGGAAACAAATCATTTAAGTTTGAAAACATGTTTTGTATTTGTTTTTTACTTCCCTAGCACGCATGTGCAATGTACATAGTCATAAAGAAGCACTGTATTCCACCTAAAAATTCGATATCGAGATTTCACTGGAAATTCATATTTTGAGACTCCCTGAATTCAAAAACAGCATTTTTAGAAAAATGTCCGTGTTGTATCTGTAGGTGCGTGTGGGCAGCATAGCTAAAAAACAAAACAAAAATTCGGATATATACCAAATTTGATATTTAAGTTCATTATCTTCCAAGGATGCGACACAAAGATTTGTGAGAAAATCGCTCCACCCCAACTACCATTTGTATGGAACATTTTTCGAATTTTTTTATTTTCTCAAAAAAGACTAATGATTTTGATTAAAATGTCATGTTTAAGATATTTTCATGACAAACGAAATGTACATTTTGACTTCATTCTGAAAAACTGGTAAACCGTAAGAGATATGTAAAAAGTTACCAAATAACTTATTAAAACTTACAAACACACAATTTATGTCATATACATTTTTTCATAAAGTTAATCGTTTTCGAAATATTGCAAGTTACTGGTTTCAGTTTTGTTTATTGAATCAATGTTTTGTTTTTTTATTAAAAACAGAATTTTGTGTATTCTTTATATTATGAATTACTCTTCCGGCACACATAAACAATAATGCCTTACATGTAAAAGCTTTTCTCAAACGGAAAGATTCTTTCTTTTCGTCTCTCTTTTGTTTATTTCACATAGCGACCGGCTTTTAAATTATTTCACTATTGATTTAACCTGTGCATTCCCTCATTTCCCTCCTACTTGCAAAGAAGCAAGCAGTAGACAATTCTGCTAGTGTTTATCATGATGTAAATAAAAGAATTATCTTTTCTTTGTCATTCCTAACACCGCCCTCGTATTGTGCAGTGAATGTGTTGGGAGAAAGCTTGTTACCATCCATCAACTTGTCAGATAGCTGCAGACGACAGCGTTCGGATTACACGGTCATTATCATAACCACTCACTTATTATTTAATTTCCAAAGCATATCTAGCTATTCAAATAGAAACTTTTTTTAAAAAAATATTCTTTTATCTACATCATGCTAATCGAGATAAATATTAGCACAATAAAATTGGTCTTATTACTTGCTTCTTTTTAAGTAGAAGGGAAACAAGGGAATACATTAGCCTAAAGCGATAGTCAAAACCTTTAAAAGCTCGTCACTACGTGAAACAATTATGGTTCGGCTCGCTTTACATGGTCCAGTTTGAGAAAAGTGTAAGTTATGTTTATGTGTGTAACAACAGTACTTCTGTGTTGTTGATTAGCAAACCTCGTTTTTGCACCCCTCCTTTCCAAGTTACCGATGGAGGGAGAGTGAATGAGCCGTTCGCATTAAGATGGTTGTGTAACAGGATTGCGTGCGGAATGAAGATCAAGGTTGGACAAGCCGAGATGACCGGACTCCCACTTCCGTGCGTGCCGACACGCTATGAAGGCTGTTGGCGCCGCTATGGCGGCAACTTTCGTGAAAGTAGGGAAAGGAGTGGCAGTAACTGATAGTGCGCAGCTGAGTTAAGTACTTGAATCGTTAAATAACCCTGGCCATAGTTAGATACTATATTGCTGATAAGGGACCGAATTTTAAAAACCTAAACTGATATAAAATAACTTTAAAATGACTCTGAAGTCCGTTAAATGTCAAACTTGATATTTGAGTTTAGTATGACCCAAGGATGCGACACAAAGATTTTAAAGAAAATCCTCTCACTCCAAACTACTCTTTACATGGAAAATTTTTATTTTCTCAAAATAAAAAATGACTCCAACGATTTTGATAAAAGTACTCTATAGATATTTACATGACAAGTAAAATATAGCTTGAATTTCCTAATAATAGCCTCTAAATACCTTTTGCATAACTGATAAACGCAAGAGAAAGACAAAAGCTTACTACACAAAAAATGTAGAGCTCGTCAAAACACACAATGTATGTCCTATACATTTTGTTGTAAGGCTAGCCATGTCCTTGTCTTTGGTTTCAATTTTAAAATTGGTATTTATACTTTTTTAAAATATACACCTGGCCATGCAAAGAGAAGCGGATTTCAATAACAATCTCAAAGCTTCAGCTTTTAAAATATTCGACTATCGCTTTAGCCTAATGTATTTCCTTAGTTCCCTTCTACTTCATCAGAGCTCTGGAAGGAGTTCATTGAGAACATAATCTGGGCTACCACAGCTTGACAGTTCAAGCTTAAGCCAAGGAGCTCAGTAATATGATCATTCTGCTAATGCTTATCTCGATTAGCATGACGTAGAAAGATGAATAATCTTTTGTAAGAAGTTTGGTTGCAGAACAGGTAGAAGTTATGTGAATGGAACATAACAGATTTGTTTTTATTCTAATTTGAATGATCCTCCTGATTGATGCAAATAAATAAATAAATGAAATACAAACTCGGTTCTGACTTTCACTCTAAAATAATTAATTTCCCAACCGCAAGCGCTAAAATAGCTACCAGTATGATGTTTTCAACTTTGAGCTATGCTCATGGCCGAGTGGTTAGACCGCTCGCCTCCCACCCAGGCGGGTTCGATCCTAAGCGTCCGCATGTGGGATTTGTGGTGGATCAAGCGGTGGGTTTTCTCCGGGTCTTCCGGTTTCCCCTGCCACCCATTTCACCAATTGCTCCATCATCACCTTTCCTATCACCCATTTCGCTTGCATTTCATATAATCCGCTTCCTCACGCTCATGCATGGCTATGGGCCGATTATTCGTTTCGGGTAGTCCATTCTCTGGTTTCGTACCTTTGGCTCCCCAACATGCTTCCGATCCCGTGGGATCCGCTTGTAAGACCAAGGAGGAGTCAGAACACGGGGAGGGTAAGCCGGATACGAAAATAATGAGTTTTGCCTGTTCTGGTAAAGTGTTACGTCAGCAAGGAGCAGTGCACCTCTGATACCTTCACTTTCTCATGCAGAACCATACATAAGGACTTGCAAATATACATATATATTATATGAGTGGTAGTTAAGTTATAAGGTGGCCTAAAACTTTCGTTAGTTCCTATAATGTAGGAAATGGCCTGTTATTTATGGATGCTCTTTAACTGCTTTGGTTCTCAGCGTCCCATTCTATATTGGGCGTGAAAGATCCCTTAATTTTGCTCAGATGCCTCTCTTATCAGGCTTGAGGTTCTTTTACGTGCCGTAAATCTACAACACGGGACCCACAGCTTTACTTCCCTTCCGAAGGAAGCCATGCTAAGGATTTTTACGCCCGAAAAAAATCCATCGTCCTCCGCCGGGTTTGAACCCGCGACCTTGGGTATATGAAGTTAGCATGGTAACTATTACACCACGGACATATTGTTTGATGACCTAAAATTCTAAAGAGTGCCGATTTGTATGCTAGTGGTCCAAAATAGGGTTGAAAATAAAGGTAGTGGAGGCTTATGAAAGTTCTGAGTAGCTTATAAGTTTACCCGGATATTCTAAAACTCAAGAGTACCAAGTTTTGTCAAAGCCATACCAAATGTACGCCATGACAACGAAGGGAACTCAGAGGGAAATTTTATATGAACACGATATGTAGCTCTCTGCTTCCAATAACTCAATGTTAAAATATTTTAAGTCGTTTTTATCCCTTTGACTTAAAGCAATTAAAAACCTGCTGGGTTCATAATTCAATGCCAACAATGTACTCGGAAACGAAATGTAATTAAAATTGGGCAACATTACGAAAATCCCTGTAAACCCCCTTCCCATTTTCAAAATGTTTAATATCGACCTCGGGGTAAAAGGAGTGATATACTGCGTTATTAGATCCAAATTTGGTAATTTGTTATTGGGCTACTACAGTCGCTTTGTACTACTTTATACGGTTTTCGTTGTGTTTGCTCCTATCGTACATTATGGCGGTGGTTGACAACATTGATACAAAAAATACCGCAAGATGACAACCTGCCGAATATCTTAATATTTAAAATCTTTGAGATTAATGTAAATTTAAACATGGGGGAAGGTATGTGTTTCTAAAGCGTGCAATCCAAGTAGATAGTAAAGATTTACTTTGAATTATATATAAAAGTTCTCTGGGGTTTGTTTTGTCTTTAAATGTTTACAGCACAGGAATTATTTAATATCAGCATATCCTTAGATGGATTAGGAAGCCAGTCAATATAGTGACTAGGTCCCCTGGTTTACACGAGGTTAAGTTCTGTGTGTGTGTGTGTGTGTGTGTGGATGTGTATGGGTGCGTGTGTGTGGATGTGTGGATGTGTGGATGTGTGTGTGGATGTGTGGATGTGTGTGGGTGTGTGTGTTGACAGCATAACTCAGAAACAAAGTTCGGTTAAAAACCAAGCTTGGCATTTAAGATTAATATCTTCCAAAGATACAAAGACTTTTCAGGAAAGTCCCTCAGTCCAAACAGCCTTTACATGAGACATTTTTCGAAATTTACGATTTCTAAAAAGTGACTAACGATTTTGATTAAAATGCCGTACATTAAAGATGTTTACATGGCAAATAAAATATACATTCTGAATTTCTTGGAAACAGCCCTTAAAGTCTTCTTTATTTTGAATTACTGTTGTATAACCGGCAAACCGTAAAGAGATGGACAAAAACTTATTGCGCAAAAATTGTAGCTTTTGTTAAAACAAAAAGTTATATCACATACTATTTTTTGTAGAGATCTCTTTGTTTCAGAGATATTCCCTGATGTTGGTTTAAATACTTACTTTTCTCAAACGGAAAGCCCTCATCAATTTCATCTCTCTTTTGTTCTACTCCTGGCCATAAAAAGAAAACGGAACTTCAATGACAATCGCATGCCAGCTTTTAAAAAATTTGACTATCACTTTTACCTAGTGTGTTCCATTATTTCCCTTCTGCTTATAAGGAATTAAGTAATAAGACTATTTCTGGTAACGTTTATCTTGATTAGCATGATGTAAATAAAAGAATAAACTTTTGGAATATAATAATAATAATACCAATAATAATAATAATAATAATAATAATAATAATAATACTTTTGTTAACGACGATGTCAATTGAGGAGCGTTTTTTCAAAAGTGGATAAACGCTAAAAAGTAAATTTTTCAGGAAATTAATTTTTAAATTACATATCGAAATACTGATGATATAAACATAATAATTTAACGTTTACCTTGCTTTTGTAGGCATGATTTCGATTGTGTGTTTGACTTTTAAACAATTTATTATTTTTATATCAAAGTTGAGGATCAAAATTTCCAGGGTTTTTCAAAAGTCGATAAATGCAAAGACAGGAATTGTAAGTTTTGTTGATATACACATTCAAAGTGACTTTTTTCTGTTTTTTTTTTTTTGTTTTTTTTTTATCTTTTTAACGTTAATTACAAAGAAGTTGTTGTTCACTTTGCATAGAAATACAATATTATACTACAATACAGCACTTTAATAACATAATTTTAATAAATGTTCGAAAAACGAAGTGCAAAATAGCAAAAATAGTATTCAAATTTTAAACAAAATACTAGCTACAAAAATACTAAACTGGAAGCCTATTGATCACTTTCAACAATATCCTTATAAAACCCTTCTGCTCCTTCTGGTACATTAAAATGTCTCATAAGTTTTAAAACATCCTTTTTCTTTTCCTTGCTGACCATGTTCTTCTTTTCCAAGGTGGCTGCTTTGTTTAGTTCCAGGCTGCAGTTTCTGGCTTTCCGTACTTCAACCTCTACAGGACTACCATTATAAGTGTCCGATACTGACAATACTTTCTTCTTAGACGTTTCATAAGTCATCACTCGCTGAGCAGTTATTTTGAAAGCCATTTTGAAAGCCATCTTTAGATCTTTTAGTGCACTGGACTTGAGGTCCTTTGCTTCCCAATCTAATAAGTATCTTAACGATACCATGTTGTTCCAGCAGTTTATAGTATTCAGTTGATGAAAGAGTGTCTTTTTTTCGGTAATCTTTCTCTACTCTACCAAACACTCTGTCAGGAGGCATGTAGCTACAATAATGCTATGCACACTAATGGTCTTCATGGAAGAAAGCAGTAAATTTAAAAAGCTTTCTTCCATGAAGACCATTAGTGTGCATAGCATTATTGTATTTATTTTGGTCAGTACAGGAGTCAGAAAATAAACGAATTTCATTTGGACCGTTTTTTGGCTGGGAGGCCTCAAGGTTTCTGAGAAAATCCAATAGAGCAGAAGCTACTTATTGCATCCTTTTGGTCCTTCTGTTTCAAGCCAAGTATAAAAAGCAATCTTTTCCTTTATCTGTGTTCGGGAGTGCATCATAATGCACAAATTGTACAGCCAAATCTGTCTGGAATAGAATACTTCACCCACAGAGAGCTTGGGTATTGACTGATTCTGTGGTATATCGAAACTTACTTTAGTCACATTTGGACTTTCGCCCTTCATTATTGCATAAAATTTTTTTGCGCGAAGTTTGTGCAATCTATGGTTTGTTCTTAATTGGTTCTTTTTACTCCAGATCATGCTAATTTTTTAAATTCAGGAGACCAATGTTGCATGTTGAGCATGTATCTGTGTGGGGAGTTTTAAATGGCACATTTACAGAAATGTTTCCACATTTTGATTGTATTCAGCTCGGGTGGTAAATATCCTCTTTTGGACTTTTTTTTTCCTTGAATAGTGGCTGTCTCTACACCTGCATGATTTGATACCTTCCTTTATAGCTTCTGTAACGTCCTTATCTTTATCAGTGCTGCGGTTATCAGCTGATAACTTCCCTGTTATATTATATTTGCTGTCAAATTTGAGAGCCTATCTTTGTAAGTCTCTGATATTACTTGAAATGTTGCGGCACATACTAATACCATTTTTTCCCTTGTCTTGTCTTTATCGAAACAATATTATTTCTTTCTGTATCTTTCTTGATGTTACTGCGATTTGGTGATGTGATTACCATGTATTTTAGTAAGAACTTATCCTTATCTCCTTTGTTTAAGTTGTTTTCATGATGATGAAAAGTTGTGATATCCTTGTGAGTCCAGCTGCTCTGCAATCCTTTCTTCTTAAAGCTTTTGGGTTTATTGGTGTGTCTGGTAGTCCGTGCGAACAGGCAATATTGGGCATTTTCAAGACCTTGTTGGACGCTTTGACTCTTGACCTGGACTTCCTACCTCCCAAGCACTCAGTTAAACGCATATCATTTTCTGAATCACTTGTATCAGCCTCCATTTTATAGTTATACAGGCAACTCTTATACTTAAACTTCTTCCCGACAAAGCTGGCTTGAATGGAGCAATAATAAGCAGTTAATGTTGCTGTGTGAAACACTAATATCTATTGGTTCTGGCCAGCGCCTAACCAACTGAGCTACCCAGACCGATGTAAACGTTTATAGGAGTACTTTGCAGAACACATTGAGATGTCCATGTAAATGGAACGCACCAGATTGTTTCGACCTTACTTTAGCCCTTATCAGTTAACTAGTCGGTAGAAAGAATACGAGATACATGTCGTAAGTACTTTAGTCATGTCAAGTTGGTGGCTGAGTTGGTAAGAGTAACCAGACGGAACCTGGGAGATTCGTGGTTCAAATCTCGGTTATGGCATTGAATGTTTCAGTCTGACTTTTCGTTCCCAACTCTTGTCCTTCATACGGCTCTTGGCTATTGTGGAAAAATTCTGATGTGTTACCTCACACGACTTTCTCTAGCTGCTCTACAAACTTCTTACAAAAGATTATTCTGCTTTCTACACCATGCTAATCGAGATAAACATTAGCAAAATGTACTTATTACTAGTTCCTTAAGTAGAAGGGAACTAAGTGAATACACTAGGCTAAAGTGATAGTCAAATGTTTTAAAAGATGTCGTTATCCGATTGTCATTGCAAATCGCTTCTTTGCTTGGCCAGGAGTAGAACAAAAGAAAAACGGACAGTTCCTGGCTGAGAAAAGTATAAGTACTTTACAATTGAAACCAATTACAAGGAATATATCTGAAACCGTTATCTCTACAACAAAAATATAAAGGACATAAATTGTGTGTTTTGACGAGATCTACATTTTCTGTGAAGTAAATTTTTGTCTATCTCTTACAGTTTAGCAGTTAAGCAAAATTCGGCAAAACTCATCCAGAATAAAGAGGTTTACAGAGGCTATTTACAGAAAAATCAGGATATACATTTTATTTGGGACGTAAATAGCTTTAATATGCGGGATTTTAATCAAAATTGTTAGAGCCATTTTTAAGAAAATCAAAATTTTCAAAAAAATTTCCATTTAAGGTAGTTTGTGCTTGGGAGGATTTTCTTGAAAATCTTCATGTCGCATCCTTGGAAGACATTAAACATAAATACCAACGGTCTTTTCATTTTTGAGTTAAGCTGTCCACAGACAGGCAGACGGACCTTCTTCTAAAAATGCTTTTTTCGGACTCAGGGGACACCAAAACATAAATTACCGATGAAATCTCGACATCGATACCTTCAACATCTATCCACATTGTACATGCGAGCTAGATATATATATTACCATTGATTGACCTAATAGTTGGTTAAACTATGAAGCCCTAGGCTATGAAGTACTTATTCACTATTCACTCTAGGTTGCCATTGGGGTTTATCATCTTAAAATAACTTGACATCACTTTGTGGTTTACCGCCAAAAAAGGCGAGACAATGAGGAAATTTAATGTCATGTTGACATGGTGTTAGTTCAGTTGGTAAGAGCAATGTAGACCAGCAGATCCGTGTCAAATCCCAGCTGAATTTTCAGTCCGATTCTACCTTTTCAACTCTTTAAGAATTGCTTGTAGAAACTATAAAAAAAATCTGATGTGTTCCATTTACATGACTTTCTCTACATCTCTGCAACAGATTATTATTATTATTATTTATTTATTTATTTATTTATTTTTTAGTTTAACGTCCTTTAACCTGCTTGGTCATATAGGACGATAAATGAAATTGGTGAAATGATGCTCAAATAATCTCGGGGTCCATGGAGCTTAAAGTTACTCGACATTCGTCTTCTCAGGATAAGGGAAAACCCCGAAATTAACCTTATTCGGGTAACTCTCCCTAAGCGAGATTCAAATTCACGACCTGTTTAACAAATTCTTGTTAGAAAGCTTATGCTTCCTGCTAATCGAGAAAAAATTAGCAGAAATAGTCTTATTACTTGCTTCCTTGGAAATAGAAGCGAAATAAGAGAGTACCGGAGGTTAAAGTGACAGTCCAAAGCTGGTGGCTATGTGACTGAAGTTCCTTTGTATGGACAGGAGTTGACAAATTCCTGTATGAGAAAAGTATACGTTTTTTAAAGCTGAAACCAATAATAAGGAGTAGCTAAAAAACGCTTAACTTCACGAAAAAAAAATGTATATGGCATAAATTGTGTGTTTTAACGTGCTCTACACGTTTTGTTTAGTAAGTTTTTGTCCATCTCTTACGGTTTAGCAGTTATGCAAAATTCCGTAAAATTCATCCAGAATAAAGTAGTCTTCAGAAGATATTCCCAGAAAATTCAAGGTATAATTTTATTTGTCAGACAAATACCCTTCATATACGATATTTTAATCAAAATCGTTAGAGCCATTTTTGAGAAAATCAAAATTTTCGAAAAAAGTTCCATGTAAAGGGTGGTTAGGGGTGGGGGGATTTTCGCATCCTTGGAAGATACCAAACTTGGTATCCGTTTTTGAGTTATACTGTCCATAGACACACAGACACACACGCACACAGGGACTTTTTTCTAAAAATGTTTTTTTTAGGGGGACCCAAAAAATGTATTTCCGGTGAAATCTCGCTATCGAATTTTTGGGTGGACTGCAAAACCTTCTCTATGCACTATGTATATAGTACGGATTGAGAAAGTAATAACCACCGTGGGAAGAGAAATTCACGTGAATGTAACATAACTTATATACGATGTTGATTTCTAGCAAAGTATTATTATAACCATTTTATATCAGCATTCACTACATTTGGATCACGAGAAGAAGGCCAGAGGGGTTTGAGGAATGAGAAGGAATATCTGTACAAGAGTCGATTTGTTATAGATATGTGAGTGTTGAATAATCCATGCTGCTACATTTAACTGCTGCGATAGGTGTAATTTGCGTTTCCAGATGCTTACTGCTTGAACGCCAGCTGACGAGATTTTTTTACCAGCGAGTGCTCAAGAATTTTATCGCCAGGGTAAAAAATATTTTTCAGCAATTCTTCTTGCTCTCCTTCTTTCGTGGACAAACGTAAGTATACTTGTGATTCCGCTGGTAACTTCAAATTGAATTAAATGAACAAATAAAAATCTGATGTGTTTCATGACATAACTTTCTCTAGATCTCTGTAACAAATTATTGTTATTCTGCTATCTAATTCATATTAGTCGAGATAAACTTTAGCAGAAATTGTCTTTAATATTTGCTTCCTTGTAAGTAGAAGGGAAATAAGGGAATACATTAGGCTAAAGCGATAATCAAATCTTTTAAAATCCGGTTGCTTTGTGATTGAAATCCATTTCTTTGCATCGGTAGGAATTAACAAATTCCCGCCTGAGAAAAATTTTAAAACTGAAACCAATTGTAAGGAATATCACGAAAATGGTCAACTCCAAGAAAAATGTATGTGAAATAAATTGTGCGTTTTAACGAGGTCTACATTTGTTATGCTGTAAGTTTTTGTCTATCACTTAAGATTTACCAGGTAATCAAATTTCAGTAAAATTCGTCCAGAATAAACAGGTCCTCAGAGGTTATTCCCAGAAAATTCTAATACATTTCCTTATACATTTTATTTTTCATGTAAAATACGGTATGGTAATCAAAATCTTTAGAGACATTTTTGAGAAAACAAATTTCAAAACAATGTTCCATATAAAGAATAGTTTTTGGGGGGGGGGGGAGGATTTATTGAAAAATCTTCGTGTCGCCTCCTTGTTAAGCACTATACTTAAATAGCAAGTTAATGATATCTTCACTTTTGAGCCAAGCTGTCTACGGGCATAGGCGCGCGCGCGCACACACACATACACACGGACCTTTTTCTAAATATGCCCTTTTGTGGATACAGGGACCCTAAAACATGTACTTCCGGTGAAATCTCGATATAGAACTTTTCGGTGGAATACAATACCTTCTCTACCTACATACCATGTAGTATGTACAGAAAATAAAAAAATCTGATGTGCTCCATTCATATGACTTTCTCTACCTCTCTGTAACAAATTATTGTTAAGCTTTTCTTCTATCGAGATAAGCACTAGTAGAAACGATGTTATTACTTAGTTCCTTATAGGTAGAAGGGGAATAGGCTAAAGCGGCAGTCAAATGCTTTAAAATGTGATTGCTAGGCAGAGAAATCCGATTCTTTGCTTGGTCAGGTGTTGACAAGTTCCCGTATGAGAAAAGTATTAAGTAGTTTAAAACTGAAATCAATAACAAGGAACTACTCAAAAAGATCAACTCCAGGAAAAAATGCATATGACATAAATGTGTGTTTTAATGAGCTCTACAGTTTTGTGTAGTACGTTTTTGTCTATCTCTTACGGTCTTATGAAAAATTCCGCAAAATTCATACAGAATAAAGATGTCTTCAGAGGCTATTCCTAGAAAACTCAAGATATACATTTTATTTGTCATGTAAATATCTTTAATATACGATATTTTATCAAAATCGTTACAGCCATTTTTCAGAAAATCAAAAATTTCGAAAAAATTTCCATGTAAAGAGTAGTTGAGGTGGAAGCATTCTTGAAAGATACTGAACTTAAATATCAAGTTTGGGATTTAACGGATTTTTCGTTTCTGAGCTATGCTGTCCAAACATACACACACACACGCGCGCGAACCTTTTTCCAAAAATGTGTGTGTGTTTTTTTTTTTTTTTTATTCAGATCACAAAACATATATTTCCGGTGGTGAAATCTCGTATAGAATTTTTGGGTGCAATACAATACCTTCTCTAAACATTATGTACGTAGTACATGTAGAGAATTTTTGCAAAGCAGCGTTTTCAACTCCTATGCAGCTTCCCCACCTTTTTTATACACCTAAGATAAAACACTATTGCGAACAATTGAACAATTATTTTGTGTTCGAAGCAAACGTGCGATGATAATATTATATCTCAAAGAGAGAATTTCCTAATTGATAACGTTCAGTTAGTGCGCAGTTCACATTCTACTCATCATTTGAGTGCAAAATTTATTTTTGGATAGTGCGCAAATGGTTATCACCGCATGATGATAGATAACACAAGATTCCTCGACATGTATTTGATTTTTAAGTATCGCGAAGTTGAATGCAGCATCGCAGTTTCACAAGAATGCACGATAATTATGGAGTACTTAGAACTTATCAAATCTGTGCCTAGATTGTGATACACTTGCGAATGCTGAGAAAAATCTGATGTACCGCATTCAATAACTTTCTCTACCCACTATCATTAATTTCCGTATAGCTGCTATTCTCACATAATTTTATTTTATCTAGCACCTATGTACAATGCACATAATAGAGAGAGGGAAGGAGAGAGAGAGAGAGAGGGAAGGAGAATGAGAGAGAGAGAGAGAGAGAGAGAGAGAGAGAGAGAGAGAGAGAGAGAGAGAGAGAGAGAGTATTGCGTTCCTCCTAGAAATTCGATGTAAAGATTTCACCGGAAATATGTGTTTTGAGGTATCCTGAGTCTAAAAAAGGATTTTAGAAACAGTCCGCGGGCGCGCGTCAGCATTGCTCTAAAACGAGAAGACCGTTAAATACTAAATTAGGTATTTAAGTTTAGTCTCTTCCAAAGATGCGACACGAAAGTTTTTAACCCCCCCCCCCGTCCCAAACAATCCTTTACATGAATTCTTTTTTGAAAATGGGTTTCTCTAAAATGGCTCTAAATATTTGGATTGAAATACCTATACCTATTAAAGATATTTACCTACAAGAAAAATATAATGTACGACTTGAATTTTCTGAGAATAGCCTCTGAAGACGTCTTCATTCTAAACAATTGTTGTATAACTGATAAACCGTAAGAGATAGGAAAAAAACTTACCAAAAAATGTGCAGATCTTGTTAAAACTCACAATTTATTCATACACATTTTTTTAAATGCAGATTTAACTGTTTCCGAGTTATTCCTTGTTATTGGTTTCATTTTTAAATCACTTAACTTTTCTCAAATGTGAAGTTATCTTTCGTTTCATATTTCTTTTGTTTTACTCCTGGCCTCGGAAAGAAAACAGACTTTCAATGCCAAACGCATAGCGACATCTTTTAAAGGATTTGTCTGTCGCTCTAGCTCAATGTATTTCCTTATTTCCCTATTATTATAAGGAACTAAGAGTAATAAGATAATTGCTGGTAATGCTTATCTTGATTATCATTATGTATATAAAAAAACTTTTGTAAGAATAGTTTTTTTGCAGAAAAGACAGCGAAAGGTATATCAATGGAATACATGAGATATTACTACCTACTTTATGTTAAGCAAGATAAACACTTATTAAGATTAGAATTTATATTTTGATTTTATTTATTATTTTATATTATTATAAGTAGATAATCTAAATGTCATATTGTATATAACAATATATTTTTATCTTTTGAAGTTTGTGATGGGTCTTTGGGTTTATCAATTGTAATATAAATAATTCAAATTTAATTTAAATTAATTTGAGTTTATTTATGGACGTTCCTTTACTGATGTGGTTCTCAGTGTTCCATTCCATATTGGGCATGAAGGACCGCTTAATTTTGCTCAGATACCTCTTTATCAGAATTGGGTTATTTTACCGTAAACCTAAGACACAGAACTATCAGATTTACTTTCATTCCGAAGGAAACCATGCTAAATTTTTTATGCCTTAAAAAATCCACCCGCCTCCGCCGGGTTTGAACCCGCGAACTTGGGAACCAGAGGCTAGCATGTTACCTCATTTACTTTCATTACAAATTTCATATTAGGTGCAAGGAGTATATAGGTAGCCAAATCGATATTCAAATGTTTAAATGCGGCTCGCTATGTTTTAACCCCTAATTGCATAGCTTTGAATGACTGAACAATCCACCGCGTATCGCACTAACGATCACGGCTATTCAAGTGGTGCCGCTGAAAAAGGGATACAAATATCGGTTTGCGATTTAAAGGAAGAATGGCAATTAAGGGTTAAAATACCACACTTTCCATTACATCGCGAAAACAAGAAACTAACGACAGGAATAAAAAAAGTTTGACTTTCTCTCTCTAGCTTAGCTAACATCTTTTAACCTGGTTAGGTGGATGAAATCGGTGAAAGGAGCTCAAATGTTCTCGGGGTCCATGGAGTTCAAAGGTACTCGAAATTCGCCTTCTTAGGATAAAGGAAACCCCTGGAAAAAATCTTATTCTGGCAGCTCACTTACTCGAGATTCGAACTCGCGACCTGCTGAATGTAAGGCAGACACGCTACCCCACACTACCCAGGGTAACTAATAAAGTTTTGTTGCAACATACTAGCCTCTGGTTCCCAAAGTCACGATGTTTTTTTTTTTTTTTTTTTACGTAAAATGCCTTCCCTCGGAAGGGAGGTAATCCCTTCCGAGGGAAGGCATTTTACGTTGCCGTTTGTCCCATGTCGTAGATTTACACAAAAGAACCTCAAGCATGAAAAAGAGGTGTCTGAGCACAATTAAGCGGTCTCTCACGCTCAGTATAGAACGGGGCGCAGTCAAACGACCATAAATCAAACTTAATGATATTTTAAAACAAAGTTTTTATAGCAGTAATCTGTTGCAGAATAGGTGGAGAAATTCTTGTTAATGGAACAAATCGGATTTCTTTACTTTCTCTACCATGTACAATGCACATAAAAGGTAGAGAATATTTTGTATTCCACCCAAAACTCGATATCGAGATTTCACATGTTTTGAGGTCTCCTGAATAAAAAATTCATTTTTATAAAACGGTGTGCGCGCACGCGTGTGACTGTGAACAGCATAGTTCAAAACGAAAAGTCCGTTAAATACCAACCATAATACTTCAGTTCAGCATTTCCAAGGATGCGAAACAAGATATTCAAGAAAATACCCCTAACCGAAACTAGCCTTTCCATGGATCATTTTTCGCAAATTTCAATTTTCTCAAAAATGGCTCTAAGGAGTTTCATTAAAATACCGTATGTTTAAAATATTTTAATGACGAATGAAAAGTAAATCTTGAAATTTCTGAGAATAACTCTGAAGTCCTCTTCATTCTGGATGATCTTGCATAATGGTAAACGGTAATAAATGAGGCGGTCCTTTTTTTGTTGTTGTTAAATTGTGCCTCTAGATCTGTAACGTGTCAGTTGGCGAAACTGGAATTTCTGTTTAGCGCCGAACCAATTGTTGAGACAGTTTTAAGCTTCTTCTCCGTGGTGAAGTTGTTTGTATTTCATGTTATAACCCGGTTACATACACCTCATATAATTGCTAGCTATAGTCGGTGAGTATAAGAATCTCAATCCCCTTGCTTGGTTAGTAGCATCTTTTAGGAGAGAATGAATTTGAAAGTAATTTGGTATTTGAAGCTTTTATTTGTATAGATTGTTGTAATAACGCGGTGTACCAAGGCATGCGACTTGAACTGGTTTCTTTTACAGAAAACTGTGCCCAATATCTGCTTTATGGTATGTGCTTACATAAATTATTGATGACAATTAATAAAATACATTATTTATGCACAATTACTATAATATTAATCTCGATTTCTGAGATGAACTCTTAGCGTTTGCAGCTACGTCTTCACTATTCAGAGACTATGTACCGGAACTTTATAAAATTTTCACTTCTAACAAAAAGTTGAAGATCATTGTTTTTAGTATTGTAATCTGCACATCACCATGGGGACAGCAAATGTCCTTGTTCCCACTTTTCGTGAAATACATATACAATATACATTTTTATATGCTCCTAGTAATTAAAATTAATAAATTGTAATAATTTACATAATAATGTTCGTACAAATAACTAACTTTTTTAAATTAGTTATTTGTTAAGCTTTGTTCTTATCCTTTGTTACAAGCTTAAACAAATTACAGCATCCGGTATCTTGATCTCTTTTGTTCTTCTTCTTCTCCCGTATTCTAAGTTTATTTAAGTTTTATATACTTAATATACTTTCCTGAACACCTATTCTTAGCTATTTAATACATAATAATGAGTTATATTTATTTCATAACCTTGCCTATGCTATTTTCGTTAAACACGCCATTTTAAGCAGTTTTCGTGCGTATGTGAAGCGATGACGTCACGTTGCAATTTCTTCACATACATTTCTTTGGCTTTTAAGTGCCAAACAATATTATTTTATGACTTTTTAATACTGTTTTAGGGCAGTAAAGTTTTATTTAGATTGCCTAGATTGCTTCAATGTTAAATTCTGCGTCAGAAACATAGATAATCTTAATGTCTACATTAAACATGTAGATCTCGTTAAAGCACACAATTTAGGTCAGAAAATGTTATGTGGAGTTAACATTTCCCGAGGTATTTCTTGTTATTGATTCAAATTTCCAATGTTTAAAAGGGCAGTCATTAATTTTTTCTGGCCATGCAAAGGGAAACTGCACTTCAAAGTAATCAGCAGGGCTAGGAAGTTCGTACCATTCGCCGTTCCTTATATAGTTTGCGACCGAACATTTCGCCGCATCAAAACAGGCCATTGATAAGAACGCAGTGGGGAGAGGTAAACAAACCCGTTGTCAAGTAAACGGTACTATTTGAGAACAAAAATGACTTATGAGACATCCATATAAGCACACCATTTAGATAATTATGTGCAACATACAAATTGTTACATATATAAGGGTGACTAACTGGTTTCTATATATCTACATTATGAAATCACCCAAGCAATTATAACACGAATTGAAATATTTACTGATCGAATGTTAAATAATATCTAAATAATAAAATTAATTTCCTAAATATCTTCAGATTCTTACTAGGTAAAAACTAAAGCAGAAATTAAACCAAATCTTTACTCATCTGCAGCTGTATTACTGAAAACTGTTTGTACTTCTGAAGCCTTTCAAATGAAAATCTCATTCTACGTTCCAACAAACACGATTTGTAATGCAAAAAAGCTGATTCCACTTCGCACGATGTGATCAGGGCATATTTGAAATGTTTTATCAGCTCCGTTTCAGTATCACCAAGCAAATAGCATTTGTTGGGATCTAAAAGTGCAGCTTGTATGCGATACATCACATTGAACTCTGCTTATTTTCAAATGCACTTTTCATTTTCATCTTTATTACAGGTAGGATGCTCGTGGATTAGTAGATCCGTCTTCGCAGTTCTTCCATATGCCGCACAGATTCAGTTAAGCTCCGTACCTCTGGACTGTAACAGTGTGATAGTTGTGGGTAACTTTCTGAACAAATTTGCAATCAATAACATGTTTCTGTGAAGCTGTTCTGTCACAAGACGTTTGACAGTTTGTATACTAGAACTGCCATCGGTTGCTAAATAAGTACATGAATAAGCTAGAAACCATAAAACAAATTAACTTTGCTCACATTTGAGCACAGCAAAGATGCTATTCCGACGCCTTCCTTCCTACCGACGTGGTTCTGTGTTAGGCAGTGATAGCTGTTTTGTAGTAATGGGTTGCACTCTACATTGGCCTTTGTACCGTAAAAGCGGGTGAATCCGATCAAAGTTTGCATATAATTTAATATTTTGAAATGAAATACTTGACAATAATGGTACTTAAATATCGTCATTGACTGACTTCAACAATGGCGTATTTATTTAATTGTTTACCGATCAGTGTCACCCGCATAGTTTGGGTGGTTCCGATCACTCATTTATTTTCATTTAATGTCATTTTATAACTTTAACATGGGTGAATGCGATCACAACTGTGATTTTTAAAAAATCATTTAATAAATTACACAGAAACAACGAACAATGGTATATAAATTGTGCATTTATATTCATATTTATTTTGTAGGACTGCAAATGTTTCAGCACATGTTCGTAACCAAAGGTCGCTTACAGAATATGATTACAAAGAAGAAAATCACAGCTCAGTTTATCAATAATCAGGTTCTCATCATTGAAACTGTCCATTACTCAATTTTATTAATCATATTATCTATGTGTGTGAACACGTAACTTCCTCTTCATTGAGTTTCGCTTTGGATTTTTCGAATTATTTCACTTCTCTCTACTCCTGCAATGTCTTCAGTCTCTGGAAAAATGAAGTGCGTGTTCAAGTTATCACTTTCTTTTTTTCTCAAAAACTTAACTTCAAACAAATATTTATCAACTTCTTCCTCAATCTTTCCAATAAAGTATCTAACCCTTTTTTTCGTTGCTAATTTTACCACAACAAACTCTCCTCTTAAAATTTCTTCAGTTTCGTCCTCACTTTTCTCAACTGCTTTTGAAGCTTTATCATCATCATCTCTCTCTGCTGGCTCATCTACACTGGTTCCTTCACCTGTAATGTGGACCTTTTGTTGCCCCTCAAGATCTTCCACAACCACTTCCTTACCTGGCGCTACATTCAAACGAGTCTTACGAACCGCTTCTGTTCTCTTGGCTGCTTCTCCAGTACGAGACTTCTTTAACTGATCCACAAATGCTTCTGTCCATGACTTTTCCATTTCCCGTGTACCATTATCATCATTTACATCTACAACTTGAGAAAGAACTTTTTATGGGTAGAAGGGAATAATCCCTGTCTTTGCAAAACAGGATATGATATTCTGTTTCTTATTATCTCCAATTTCATCAAATGCCTTTTTAAGAAGGCAAGGAAATTCTGATTTTGGAACTACACCTCTGTTATGTTGTTTCCACTCGTCAAGAGCACGTTTAAGTGGTCGAAAGAATGCTACATCGAGTGGTTGGGTCAAGCGGGTGGTGTTAGGTGGCAATAGAACAAATCACACATTGTGCAACTCACACTGTTTGATGACATGTAGAGAAATGTGGCTTTTAAATTATCCCCTATTAGCAACTTTGTCCTTTCTAGTTTTCTTACAAAAGGAACCAGAATGTCCGTAAACCATGCTTCAAACATACTCATATCAAACCATGCACTCATATTTCTATTATAGCCAGCACCAGACATACCCCTAACAGCCATGTGTCATAGAGATGCTTACTCTTGTATACTGTATACGGAGGAAGTAATTTTCCATCTTTGAAGAATCAATTATTCTTCCCGGGTGTTTCAAACCGCTTTTGACGACGACTCTAACTTGGCCCGGATCATCTGAGAAATTGGTTTCATCATAATTAATGATGTGAGATGGAGGGACTCCCTCCATTGATGTCTCTAAATTATAAAAATATTCACGTCCTGTAGCGTGTGTAACAGCTGCTCTGGCCTTCTTTATATTTTCAGTTAATCTTACAATTAATTCCTTGTTTCTTCCAAGGAACCCACGTAACCATTCCTTGCCAAGTCAGTTGTCAGTTCTTTTTTTCTATTTTCCCTATCCTATTTAGATAGCTTTGTACTACGTTTCTGATATCTCGATCTCTTAGCGGGAAACCCCATTTGGCACACACCAGTAATCCTTCAACCAAAGTTTTTACTTCTTCTTTACTTAAAACAGTTTGTCCTCCCATTTTGAATTTATATTTGTTATTTATTTTATCATTAAGGGTGGTATATGGCACACCATATTGCTCCGATGCTTTTCGGATGCTTAATTTCCCTGATTTCACAGCCTTTACCGCGTTAGTTAAGTATACAGGACCAACTTTCTTTTTATACTTCCCCATGCTGATCGGATTCACCCTACAATGTAACAAATGTTAATGTCAGATGAGCTACCATTCAAACAAAACGAACTTGCATAGGTTTACTTACTGATACTACCGCAAGAAACACGAATGAAATGAAATATGTTAAAACATACCTAGTGATACGAAAGCGATGAAACGCACAACACAACTTTTCACAAGTAAGCTACTTCCACCACTGTGACGCGTTCACTTGAATCTGATCTACTGCTATAGAAAACGATAATAACAGTTCCGACGCAACAATGTTGTGTCCTAATTGTATTCTCGTTCCGAACACGGGATGCAATAATTAACTCTAAACAGTTGTTCCGCCGTTTATTGTTGTTTTCCGAGTAAAAGAAGAAACGATCGGAATTACCCGCCTATATCGGATTCACCCGCTTTTACGGTACCCACACGTAGTGCCGCAAGTATTGCCAAGCCTAGCCGGTCTTACTCTGCATAAGGAAATTGGTACGAACTTCCTAGCTCTAGTAATCACTAACCACATAGCGACGGACTTTTAAAACATTTGACTATTGCTTTAGTTTAATGTATTTCCTTGTTTCTGTTGTATTTAAATGGAAATAAACAAAAAGTCAATCCCGCTCACTTTTATTTAAATTAGTAGATAAAAGAATGAAATAGAAGAATATGCTTTTGGAGGAATAGTTTGTTGCAGAACAGGTAGAATGAGTTATGTGAAGGGAACGCGTCTTTCTGCTGAAAGAACAATCAGAAGCTTACTACAATATAATAATAATAATAATAATAATTAGAGCCCAGATTTTTATGTAATTAAATATTTTAAATCCTGCATAGCATTTCAATGAGAAGTAAAAGTGTTGGCGAATTACATCATTTGGGACACCCTTACAAATTGTTATTTTGCATATTTTTACATATTTTGTACATTTCTACATATTTTAAGGATGTTACATAAAACATACACATTTTCTGGGTTTCGTTACAATTTTATTATTTTTTAAAAAATATTGTAGTCACGTTATAAACTACTGTTTTCACAAGTTTTGCTGAAAACAACAAAAATCAATCTGCGAAATAGGATGCAAATTAAATTAAGAATGCGATAATAGCCCCCTCTCCTCGTTCTGATTGTTGTCCGTTTATACTTTATATCATAGCAGGTGCCGCTCGACAATGTTAACCTCCAGTGTCACAGTTCTCTAAGCGCTTTGGGCATTTACAAGGACTGGAGAAATTGATTGTTACCATTGTCGCGGTAGTCAGATTCTTATAATATAATAGCTGCGAGGAAACAAAGTGAGCCGCTGGACAACCCATCAAAATATAGCGAGGCGATAATACTGCAAGTTAGTTTCTTGCAAGTCTTAGTAAAATGACATCAGCATCCTCGCTATCCTTTAAGTTGAATTCATGGGTGAAATTAGATAGCGCCTTTACAACCGACGGAAAAATAATAGTCTGTCAAACATGCGGTAAAAGAATTGGCTGTTCCATGAAATCTCAATTGGAACAACATATCAAGAGTGCTCTTCACATACGCAACAATCACCTACAGTCTTCTAGAAAGCAAATTCTGTTCACACAAGTGCAACAGGAACCGTCCAGAAATGATTTTTTCAAAGACCTGTGCAGTGCAATGGTTGCAGCTAATATTCCGTGGCATAAACTTCAAATTCCTCAATTTCGCTCCTTCCTAGAACATATTGCAAGAATAAAGAAAATATTCCTGACGAATCTTCTTGTGTGTTATGAAAAAGCAGTTGCTCATATACGGAATGAAATTGGATTTGGTTTGCCGTCGATGAAATTACAGATGACATGGGTCGGTACATAGCAAATTTAGTAGTAGGAAAACTAAATTTCGTAGGTCCAGCAAAACCATTTCTAATCTGTTGCAAGGTGTTAGAGCAAATAAATCATTCTACAATTGCAAGATTCGTAAAAGATGGGATAAAGATTCTGTGGCCAGATGGTGTGTGTGTGTGTGTGTGTGTGTGTGTGTGTGTGTGTGTGTGTGTGTGTGTGAGGAAAAGGTTTTAATTGTGCATTCAGATGCCGCAGGTTACATGATTAAAGCTGCTGCAGCTCTTAAGGTTTTCTACCCAAATGTACTTCACTTCACCTGCTTGGCACTTACGCTGCATTGCAACCTGTTGCTGAAGAAGTAAGAAGTAATTTTCCCTGTGTGAATAAGTTGATATCGGCAACAAAAAAAGGTCTTCGTGAAAGCACCCCACAGAATTCAGTGCTATAAAAATCATCTCCAACATGTCCCTTTGCCTTCTGAACCAGTACCTTCAAGATGAAGTACGTGGTTAGAAGCTGTGAACTTATTGTGAACATTTTGAAGGAGTCCAGTCAATGGTGAACATATTCTCTTCAGAAGTAGCTGTTTCCATACGTGAATCTCAAGACATCTTTAAAGATCTGAAAATGGCAAGCTCTTGTGCTTACATCAAAAGTAACTTCGGCTGGTTGCCTAGCACCATCAAGCAGTTGGAAACATCAGGTTCCCTTGTTCATGAATCTATAGATTTAATGGAACGTGCATCACAGAAGCTTAGTGTAGTTGCAGGAGATGTAGGAAGAAAGGTAGGTGAAAAATTCAAAGCTGTGCTAAACCGGAATACGCTTGTGTCCGTGTCTAAAGTGCTACATGCTGACAGAGTCGATTTACAAAAACATTTCTCTGCATATCAGATTCCTATGCTAAAATATGCTCCTGTTACTTCGTGTGACGTGGAGAGAAGCTTATAAGAACATTTTATCCCATAGGAGACCCCTGAAAACATGGAAAAGTATATGGTTATTCGCTGTACGTTGAAAGAAGCAAAAGACCCAAAATGAAAATGCCTGGTTTGTTCATTGTATGTCAAGAGATAGAACACTGAAGATGGATCCTCATTGTAAAATTTAATTATTTTGAATTTATTATTTCACTGATTGATAATGGTACAGTATTTCAACATTGCTTTACCGTCTAAAATTTAAGTAACATAATTATGTGAAATGAGGAATTTTAATACATATAATCCAAAAACACATACTTCTTATTCCGTAATTACCTACCTGAAAATACATTTTAGGTAATTTCTGCATAAAACAAAACATTTTCCCTATAATTAATTCTATATTTAGTCTTTAAATTCTAGCTCATTGTAATTCATTTTCATACTTACAGACCCATAAAATTACAAAATTCTGGGTAATTTGCAGTCTGCATTTAGATTTGAGGTGGTAATCTTAGCATTTAGAATATTTCATAATTTTACATATTTTGTTGATATTACATTTTTCATTACATAATTTTGATGTTTTTTGTTACATAAATATGTACATTATCGTACCTTGATATTACATAAAAATCCGGGCTCTACAACTACTACCACCACCACCACCACCACCACTACTACTACTAACAACAACAACAACAACAACAACAACAATAATAATAATAATAATAATAATAATAATAATAATAATAATAATAATAATAATAATAATAACAAAAACAAGAACAACAAGAACAATAACAACGATAACAAGAATAAGAACAATAATAACAATTATAATAATAATAAATCACAAGCAATTATTCTATTAAATTACCCCTGATTAATTGGAGCCATATCACGCTTCCTCTTATGAGGTAAAATTTCTCCTGTTGTCCCTCTGAAATTTAGGTTAGCAAAATTGGCTGTCCTGGAAAAGCGACTTTGTGTTGGCTTGGCATGCTTGCACGAAAATAACAAATTCAAATCAAAACTGTGTGGCAAATTGGTTATGTATTTGTTAGCAAAATCAGTTTTGATTTTGTGTTTATTAACGGGAACTGAATCAATAAAAATGGAAGATACATCGAAGGACGAATGATATTTATTGTTTAATAAAAGCTTGTACATAATGAAGTAAAAATATAAGTTTTTGCTTTTAGCTACCGCACTAAAGAGGACGGAGAGAAGCACCCTGAAGTGAAAAGGTTAATTGCTGCTTGACTTGACATTTTGACAGCAAATCTGGATGAAAAGAAGGATATTATGATCGCCGCCTCCGAACCCGAGGTAATAACTAAGGCCTTTGCAGTTTCGAAAATACTGTATAGGTTAGGTTCAATGAGTAGAAACAACGAATCTGATGATTTCAATGAAGAGGAAACTCTCACGGTAGTCCATCATTCGGAATCACTATATGCAAAATACATTACGCGTCTGCGGTAGTATTTTATTGTCAAAATGTGGGGAATACGCAATAACAACACTAGTTCACTTCTGCACAGAATGGGTAATCTGTTTTTTGGGGCGCACTTAAGCGTGGCCGAATGTTGGGGACCCTAAGCCGCATGGCGTGGCCGAGGGATATTTTTTTAGGAGTGGATTGAGGTGAAAGCGTAGCCGAGGGATCGGCCGATCTAAATCCCCAATCATTCGCGTGACAAGTTAAGCAGAAACTTCCATAGCATTTATTACATAGAAATTTCACTTCTATGCCTTTAACACATCACACATCACAAGCATCTCATTTGAATCATCATGGGGACTTCACATCTGTAATTCTTTTGTTGCGATCCTAAGCCACAAAGCCTAGCCAAGGCATCTGTGAAGAGCAAATACTAATGAACCACAGCATTTAGTAACATTTTCATTTGCAATTTTTTTTAACTATGTTGTGCTTCAACATAGTACATTTGTCCTATATACCTAAGTAAGGTCATTAAAAAGGGTGGGCAGGTAATATATCTTCTGCTTATTGCCTTCTTTATTAATTCAGGATTATGTTGGATAGACAGTTTACCAGATTCCATAAGTAATTAGCAAGTAAAATATGGTACCCGAAATCCTGCCAACAATAGCTGTATCCCTGTCATGTCCTAAAATTCTTTGTTAACATGCTTCTAGTAAAGCTCAAATATGTCATTTTTTTATGGTAAGCAGATGTCGGATATTCTGGATCAAACATTGCAAATGTGAATTTGTCATGGCCCAAAATTATTGTGATCCTATGTCATTCCATGCACGACTATTTTGGAGTTTCTAATTTTCAATGTGTAGGGTAGAGTAGTTGTTGTTTCTGTAGTTTATCATGCAGTCTCTGATTCACAGCGGCACTATTTGTATGTGCACTATTGAATTATGTCTGCAGGTGAAATTTAGATGGAAATGGCATGTTATTTATGGACGCTCTTTAACTGCTGTGATTATCAGCGTCCCATTCTAAATTGGGCGTGAAAGACCGCTTAATTTTGCTCAGAGGCCTCTCCTATCAGGCTTGAGGTTCTTTTACATGCTGTAAATATACGACATGGGACCCATGGCTTTACTTCCCATGCTCAGGATTTTTACACTGTCCTCCGCCGGGTTTGAACCCGCGATCTTGGGCATGTGAAGTTGACATGGTAACCATTACACCACGGAGGGTGACTATGAAATTTAGATAATATACCATGTGAAAGTAATCAAGAAGTAAGTACAATTAGTATTCCTATTGAATTTGATATGATTACAGTTGAGGACTTGAATGTATTTGAAACGATGACGAGAGAAGCCTCAATTTGTTTAAATATTCATTTTATTTGCTAAAGCATAATTCTAAGACTTATAGAAATTTTTAACAACAGCACTTCAAGTAATAACTTGTTAATCTGAAAACATGGCTATTGCAATTAATTTTTTGTGTGAAGTGTGCTGCTCCTGCCCAAAATGTGCTTTGTGCTTTATTTTACAGTTTTATTTTTGTGTTGCATTTGTTATATGCAGTTAATATGCATGACTTAATAAAGAGGAATGTTTAAAGAATATTTGAGGTGTATCGTTGCAAACCATACGACCAAGAAGGAAAGTTTTACAGGAAAAGTCAAAAATGAATTATGCTTAAACTAGGAAGGCATTTTATAACTATCAGTCACAATTTTGGTCTTTAATGAAATATTTTTCAAAATTCAAGCCTCTGAAATTAGAGACTTAATATTGAGCCTGTTACTTTCATCTACATATTTCTAAATAAGAAAGCAAACTGAAAACTGATAAACTGTATTTGATTAGTAGACATTATATAAAACATGCTATAGTTATGTTTGAATGGTTAAAATAAGTTACAATCATGTTTATCTTTAACTAATAACATATTTTACTGCATAAAAACTATTTGTTTTTTGTAAATAATTTTAATTGCTTGCAGTAGCTATAAATAAGAGATTTGCTTAGAAAAAAAACCTAATATTTGAAAGATATTTAAAAGAAATTAATAATAAACAATATTATATATATATATTAATAACCTGGTACCTTATTACTATTGATGTGTGGGTTTTTTTTTGCTCTTCTCTAGGTCTTTGTTAACAGGTTAAAGGATGTTAAGCTAAAAAAACAACCAAAAAAGCTAACAGAACATTTCTTACACTTAATGCTGATGAAACATCAGTTTAACTAGCTAATGACTTTCAGAGAAACTATCCTGAGAAAATGGACAGCAATTATGAACGCAGACATAATATGGTTTGCAACAACACCCACTTTTCAAGTGCCAATTACACAGGCACAAACAAATTCATAGCATGTAAAAGCATGTTAGAAACTATGCAAATTCATGTAAAACTTGACTTTGTTCAGGAGTTGACATAATACAGTTTGCAACACTGCTCCTCATTTGCATTGATTTTATTACGAGCAAGCATTATTTTATTATTTCTCAGTTAATTTATATCTTTTTTTGATATACCTTATTTTTAATTCCTAAGACCTACATGGATGGTAATTGAATGTTATAAAAAGTTGATTGTTAATGACACTGTCAATTACCAGAATCATATCCATGCCACTAACTCCTTTAGTTAAAATTAAAAGTATAAATCATATAGAACCTGAAAAAATAATTAGGTATTCCATAATATGTAAATAAATTAGATTAATAATTTCATCTATATTTAAATAGTGTGAAGTTTCGTTCTACAGGAATTTGACATGCTTGCAAATCTATTGACATGGGACTGTTGTTTTGAGCAGGCTTAAAAACCATCAATCTGGGCTGGGTTCTGAAGACTAGCACCTAACCAACTTAGCCACTCAGACTGACAATGCATTTTGGTTAAATTAGTGTATAATAAATGCATAGGGCTTATTTAAAGTTTTGATTATAGTTTCAAGTGGCCTATTCTACCTCTATCTCTGTCTCTTGTAGTGTTAAACATCTTTGTGATAACTCAGTCTGCTGAGAGAGCAAATGAAAGGAGTGGATAAATTAATTAGGATCCAATGAACAGAATGTTATACTTTGTTCAGAGTCTTTTGAGACATTTGAAGGGTGAAATAAGGATGTCATTTAGCTGCATTGGTGGCTATTGTAAAGTGTAACAAACTATTGTAAAGTAACAAACCTGGGCACAAGTAACCTGTTTTTTATCTTTCTCTCATGGGCATTTCCAGCTAAAAATATTAGTCAAGTGAGGGACCAAATTTATGCCCTTATTTTGCTGTGATAAATGTATAATATCATACTTAAAAGGAAATAAAAAGAATTGCAAATAATGTCGCTATGAAAAATAAAAATAAAAGGCATGACCTGCAAAAGGGCGATCATCATTGATTCATGTTGCAGATCTAGCTGGGAGTTTTTCAGTGAAAATAGATCCAAATTAAAAATACCTGCCTTGTCTTTCTCTCCCAAAGGCCCAAGTTTGACCTAAAAAAATCTGATGTGCTCCATTCACATATCTTTCTCTAGCTGTTCCATATATAAACTATTCTTACAAAATATTATAATTTATCAACATCATGCCAAGATAAACATTAGCAGAAATGGTCTTAATACTTGCGTCCTTGTAAGTAGAAGGGAAATAAGGGAATACAATAGGCTAGAGTAATAGTCAAATCCTTTAAAAATTGGTCGCTCTGTGCAATAATTGAATGTAGGTTCACTTTGCCTGATCCCGTTTGAGAAAAATTATGTACTTTAAAATTGAAACCAATAACAAGAAATATCTCAAAAACACTCAACTGTACAAGAAAAACATGTATGACATAAATGAATGTGTTTTAACAAGGTCTACATTTTTCGTGTAGTAAGTTTTTGTCTATTTGTTACTGTTTAAATGTTATGCAAAATTCTGTTAAACTCAAAATCTTCTCGGGCTTCTAGCCAGGTAAAAACTTGGCTTGACACCAACGTTTCGAAGAAGTGCATCTTCCTCGTCTTCAGGGTGATCAGCCCGAGAAGATTTTGAATTAACACGTCGCCAGGAAAGCTTTAGTTCTTATTCTGTTAAACTCATCCAGAATAAAGAAGTCTTCAGAGGCTATTCCCAGAAAATTCAATTTGTTTTATTTGTATAGTAATTATTTTTAATATAATCAAAATCATTAGAGCCATTTTTGGGAAAAAACATTTTCAAAAACATTTTCCATGTAAAGGTTAGTTTGTGTGGGGGGATTTTCTTGAAAGTCTTTGTATCATATCCTTGGATATGACACAAAGATAATAGTCTTTTCATTTTTGAGCTATGCTATACAGAGAGAGAGAGACAGACACAGACAGCACATGCATACACGCACACCTACTTCTAAAAAACACTTTTTTCGACTCAATAGACCTCAAAACATACATTCCTGGTGAAAGCATTAAATTTTTGGGTGGAATACAATACGTTCTCTAGCTGCCATGTACATACAAGCTAGAGAAAGTAAACCTTGTTAAATTAGAATGATTCTCTAATAATATCTAATCCCTTGCATATATTGGTGTTTAATAATTATTAAATAGAATAACTTGCGTACATGTGCAAGTTTTATCATTACAGTGTTTTCCTAGAGGCACCATTTGCTGGGGAAAAAAGTGAAACCTTTATGGCTTAATGGCATGAAATCTTAATTGTTAGTTATCTTCAGATGCTTCTAGCCTTTGTGTGAACAAAGTTCATTATCACTGCTGCCTCATGCTACAATGCAGCTGGTTGTTGAGCAGAAGACAGACCTAAAGTCATCCATTACACTTTAAAACTTTTTTTTTTTTTCCTCTGGATAGGGACCCAGATGCTTTTATTTTCAGTGTATTTTCACTGTAAAAATCACAGCTCAGTCTGCGACATAAAAAGTGACAATGGCTCTTTTTGAGTGTAGCCAACAATTTTGTCACAAATTGTGCCTTTCCAGTAGAGGTGCAAAGTTAAAAACATGAATCCAAAGTAACAATTGAAAGTTGTAGGTGGCAAAAGCTTTGAGAGCTAAGAATTGGAGGTCCAAACCCTGTCACCAAGCATGCCCATGCTTTCCCTTTATAATATCTCAAAAGATGTACCAATATTTATCTTTATGGATAATTCAATGCTCTGGAGGAAATTTGGTAATTATTTACTTCAACTACAGAACAGATTTATTGCTATTTCCAATATTAGGAAGTATTAACAATTTAATTTTGACCAGTTTAGTGTAAAAATTGTTTTTCAGAAGTGATTTGTTTACAAGAAATTGATTTTTACATTTTTTTTCTGATTTCACAGACTTTTTATGTCTGATGGAGCGAGAACACATTCACCTACAGATATTCAATGATATGATATGAATGATTCTTTTTTGATATTACTCTGTCCAATAGTATGAGATGAATTAAGGATTTTATCATGTGATCTGCTCATTTATTATTTCCTTTAGTTGGTTAACAGTAGCAAAAGGAGCGAGACGTGTGGTATTATGGTATTGGGATTTGATTGTTGTTGTAAGCTAAGTGCTACAGTGCCGAATTATGGAATGAGGCAATGTCATTTTGTTGGGTACTTGGCAAGCTACATATTCAAGTGTAAATATGACTCGGCAAGGACTTTGTATCCATCACATTATTAAGGTAAGTTGGTGACTGAGTCCTAAGTAGCAGAATGTAACTCAATGTTGAGAGGTCCCTGATTTGCAGAGTTAGCCGAGGGACATTTTTATAAGAAGATGGGGCTGCTATTACTGAATGATGACAGGCTGTAGCCAAGGGGTCTTTGAAGTTAAACCTCAATGATGCATTTAGTTTGGAAAAAGAACTAAATTGTAGTTTCCGAAAAATATTTCTAAGTGTTTAGAGGTTTTTGCACAAGAAAATACCTTTCAAAACTGCTTCTGTAGCCAAAGTAAATAATTACAACACTTTATTCCCAAATTGAGAATTGAATTCAGTCCCTCTAAAGGTGTTGGCCCGAGATAATTATATCAAATACTACAGATGAGTTAGTGTATGATAAAAATAAGGATACATTTATTGGTAAATATCGTTTGTTTGATTAGGAGTTTGTGCCACGTGGCAGGCTGCAGGTAGTAAGGCACCCTGGGGAGGTAGTGCAGCCATCCACACCACAGCAGCCTTTTCCAGAATCATTCTTACTACAGCGTTTTAGTCGTGTTGCTATCACAGATCATGCTAAAGTAAGTATCAGTAGGTATTCTAATTTGTTCTTCATTCTGTATAAGTTTCACTAATTGTCATTTTAAAGTATTCATTGAGATTTATATTGTTAGCTGTGTATGCTCGGTATTAACCAATAGTATTAAGATGTTTAGCCATTGTTTCATAAATAAGTTCTCAGATTTGCAATATTGTCAGCATAATGAGCAATAATCCAGTTTGCAGTTCTAATGTCAGATGTAAATAAACTAGTGAAGGTCCAACATTTTAGGGGACAAATACGAGGGCCGTTCAGAAAGTAGCCTCCGGTTGATTGCAAGAAATTCACCAAGTTAAATAAAAATATTTTAATATATACATCTTACAACTACATCTTTGCACTATTTTTCTACATAGTCTCCATAACGATTGAGGCACTTATCGTATCTGTTCACAAGCTTTGAAATTCCTTCTGCATAAAAATCATCCGCTTGTGCCTGGAGCCAGCCTGTGACCGCATCTTTGAGCTCTTCGTCGTCATCAAACCGCTGTGACCCGAGCCATTTCTTCATATGCATGAAGAGGTGATAATCGCTTGGCGCCAGATCTGGGCTGTAAGGTGGATGGTTGACAACGTCTCACTTGAAGCACTCAAGAAGGGCTGTTGTTCTGCGAGCAGAGTGAGGACGGGCGTTATCGTGCAAAAAAACGATACCGGAAGTCAGCATACCACGGCGTTTGTTCTGTATAGCCCGTCGTAATTGTTTTAGTGTTTCACAGTACACGTCTTGATTAATGGTCGTCCTACGTTCCATGAATTCAACCAACAACACCCCTTTTGCATCCCAAAACACCGTTGCCATCAATTTTCGGGCAGAAAAATCTTGCCGGGCTTTTATTGGTTTGGTAGGCGAATTTGAATGTGCCCACATCTTTGATTGTTGTTTTGCCTCAGGGTTCACGTACTTAATCCAGGTTTCGTCCCCGGTCACGATTCTGTTTAACAATGGTTCACCTTCGGCCTCATAACGTGACAGAAAGTCTAATGCAGAGGCCATTCTTTGAGTTTTGTGGTGGTCGGTAAGAATTTTGGGCACCCATCGTGCACAGAACTTACGGTAACCCAATCTTGCTGTCACTATCTCGTACAAGAGAGTCTTAGAAATCTGTGGAAAATCAGTAGACAACTCCGACATTGTGAAACGTCGGTTTTCACGAACTTTTGCATCAACTGTCTGAACGAGTTCGTCCGTGACCAATGATGGTCTACCACTCCTCTCTTCATCATGAACGTTTTCTCGTCCACTTTTAAATAAACATACCCATTCACGGACCACTCCTTCACTCATAACTCTTGGTCCGTACACGGCACAAAGCTCACGATGAATAGCTGCTGCAGAATATCCTTTGGCTGTAAAAAACCTTATAACAGCACGCACTTCACATTTGGCGGGGTTTTCTATTGCAGTACACATTTCAAACGGCCACAAACACTAAACTAGCGCAGGTACGACTTTCACTCGACCACGGCTTGATGCCGACTGACCTGCTGAGTGCGTGAATGCACAGATGGCATCGCTACTCCCCCTACTACCCGCACTGTGACCGATCGGAGGTTACTTTCTGAACGGCCCTCGTACATTCAATTGCAACGTATTTGCATATAAACATATTCCAGAGTAGGAATATTTTGAGAGAGATAATTTAATTATATGGTAATGAAATAATTATTGGAGTTATGCTTTTTATTTTATACTACAGACAGAGTTTGCTAAAAGACTTTTCATGTTTAGAAACAGCCATTTTCTGGCAATAATATTGCTGCCTTTGGTTCCCTGTCATGGAGGTCTATAAGCAATGCCAAGTAGCCAACTTATGGAAAAAATAAATTACTGAGAATCACAGATGCCAATGGACCTAGAGGTTGGCATGGATAAATCATAACTTTTATAGGGGAAGTCACACATGGGAAAATCATAATAACTTGAGAAAATGGCAAATCAAGGTCTTTAACTGCAATAATTTGAACATTTTTATAAGGATTTGAATTTTTGAATTTAAAGCTTAATTAGTGGTGTTGAATTGTTATAGGAGAAGTCTGAATGGTGGCACATGCGTGTCAATCAGCAAGGAGAGACAGAATGGGAAGAGGAGCTTTATGTGCGTGGAAAAAAGGCAGTATGGAGCAGAGGACGTGACGTTGTTCAGTGTTGCTATACTTGTGATACATCAGTCCAGCATGCTCTCTGGTGCACTTTTCACACTTCTGTGTCAGATAAAGCAGCCCTTGGTTCTACTCTCACAGATGAACCTGCAGGTATGTGAAGCATTTCATTAACCATTTTCATTTAGAAAACTAGAAAAATCATTTATGTCTAACACTTCTGAGATAATTTTTTTAGCACTTTGAGTTCCAAGTATTTTTTCAGTTGAAGCACAAAGAAACCCAAGATTTTCGGGGCTGTTTGGAAGTGTGATTTTAAAATATAATAATGAAATCTTTAAATATCATACTATATTCTTAAAGGAAAGTTTTCATGGATATCTTATTGTTGCTGAATTTGAATTCGTTTAGTGCAAATCATACATAGTTTTGGCTGCTGTTTGTGCCTGGGATCCTCCCCTTCTGTCATTGGAGGGCCCTCTACTTATTTTACATCAATTTCACTTGACATATTTCCGTGTTGCTTCTGTATGTTGCTCCAGTGTGCATTAATAGTTATACTTATGTTCCTTTTAACAATTTTTCCATCTATTTCTGCTTCTGTTACTAATTGTCCTACTATTCATTTTACTCTTGTACTAATTACCCTTTCCTGGGAATTTCTTGAAACTTTGCTTTCCTCCCCTGTGATCTTAATGGACATCTCAAAATAAGAAAGTATACTTAACTTCAGCGTTAATATTTTATTAGAAAATATCAAATATGTATAAGAATAGAATTTTTAAAAAATTTGCATAATATATTAACATTATACTTACACGTTTAACTGATAAACAACCAGAAACTGTAGTAAAGGACTGCTTATTTCCAGTCAGCAAGTAATGGTGGATGTGTATAATACTGTAATAGAAGGAAACCCCTAAAAAGTGTCAAGAAAATAATTATTCTTCATGTATATATGTTTGTGAAAAGTACCCTACTCTTGCATTAGACAATATTCTCAGTTTAACAGCAGAATTTACTGGTATTTTCGAAAGCAGCATAAATTGTGAAAAACTTTTAAATTAGTCGAGGTGACATCTTGTGTCAACAGGTTTTTAACAAGTGACAGTCAAATATGCAGTGAATATGTATCATATATTGTTCAAGAAGAGCGAACAAAGTGGGATTTGGAAGGAATGATAGACATTGTCATTGACCGACTAAATTTTCAATCTCAGTGATGACTTAGACAGTCAGAGTGCAACTGCAACAGATGATTCTTATCTTGAAGGAGTTGAACCACTTCCATATGCAGATAGTTCTTCAAAGTAACTCTTAATATTATGGCAGTATATTAAAGAATGTAGCCTTTATTTCTCCTAATGTGAATCCAAAAATTGAAGAAAGAAAGAAAAACAAAGATGGAGTGATGCATGTATGCAATGCTTAGCAAACTTTCAAAACAGCATGTCTGCATTTTGTAATTTTATGGGAAATTTCACATTTCATACTGAATAACAACTTCCCAACTTATATTATTGCACTTTATTTATAGTACAGGATGGCACACGAAAAACCAGCCCTGAGTACAGACTGCTTGCCCACTACAAGCAGATACAATAATAAATAGATAAACATGTAATAATTAAATGAAATAACTCAGAAGTTTGGATCAAGTGAAGTAGTTCAAATATAATAACATGAGTCGGGATAGTGACAGTCACCTCACTTAAAATGAAATTTACAAAACATATGCTCCTAAGGCGTTCATCCCCTTCTTCAGTTGAAGTCTGGGGGAGTTGTGCTCTGAGGTCTGCTATGATTGAGACATCTCAGCAGAAGTTCATATTCATATGGCAGTATTTCAAAATTCATGAGCCTGCAGTAGCACACCATTTTTAGATATCACACCATGAAATAGAAAATAACATAAAGTTGCTTAAACCATAAACAACCTGGCAGCACCCACAGTTTGGGAGAATATTTTTATCACACAATGCATAGACTGGCTCATGAATTTTGAAATACTGCCACATGAATACAAATTTCTGCTGAGAACATTAAATGTTTCCACCATAACGAATCTCAGAGCACAACTCCCAGCCATCAGTTGGACTTCAACTGAAGAAGAGGGTGAACGCCTTTGAAACATATGTTTTGTAAATTCCATTTTAAGTGAGGTGAGTGTTACTATCCTGACTCATGTTATTAAACATGTAATAATTAATAATAAAGAAATAGCAAGTTAATGCAAAGATGTATATTTACTGAATTTTGTCCTTTAAATTATATTAGTTGCTGAAAATCATCATTTTGTGCTTCAATCCACTTTTATGTGCACTCTAGCATATTTCTATACACTTTGTAGAACTCTGCTGCATCAATTCCCAAAACTTCATTACAAATATTATCCTTGAAGTCTTCTAACAATTTTAGGTATTTGCATACACTTTTCCCTTTAAACTGCCCTGCAGATAAAAGTCACAAGTGGGTAGGCCCAATGAATACAGCAACCACAATCCTTTACTGATAGTCCTTTCTTGTGTGAACCTTTATGAGTTTGTGAGATTGACTCAAGTGAAGTGTGATAGGTTATCTCATCCTGTTGAAAGACAGCATACATATGTTTATGGAGTCAACTGTGCTTAAAATTCCTCAAAGATTCTGATGTACATGTCAGAGTGTACTGTTGTTTCAAAAAAGCACCGGACCCACAATCTGACTTGCTGACTTGGCATGCCACAATCCTATTTTTTCACTGTGAAGAGATTCCTCGTTAATTATATAGGGATGATTGTTGACCAGTATCTGGTGTTTTGGGAGTTTACATATCCTTTCAAATGGAATCAGGCTTTAACGCTCTTGAAATACAGCAGCGGGTCCAACATTCCATTCTCAATTCTTTGATATAGCCACGTACAGTAATTCACATGTTTTGCCTTATCTTTCTCCTTCAATTCTTGGACACATGTCATTTGTAAGACTTCATCCCTATAAGGTGTAAAAAAATGTTTACAAGACCTATGCAGAATATTCATTTGTTGCAACAATTAACAGACCTATGCAAAATATTCACTTGTTGTGACAACTAACATGTCAAGTTCTTTGGACTTTGAATCATTTGTGCTTGAATACCCGTGAACACAGCAGGTGTATGAACAGATGGGGCTCGTTCTTTTTTGCATTTGCAACTGATGCTGTAGTACGCCACTTTGTCACCAAATCCTATGTGCTGCTCTTTGCTGATGTGGAAACAGCAGGAAACTTATTTGCACAAATGTCCTGCATTTCTTTAAATGAAGCAGTAGACACATCACCTCCACTATTGTGATTCTTTCTTGAAGAGCATACATATCGCTGAGCTATTTACTTCATACGTCTTAACCAAGTTCCAATGGCTTTCCACTGACAATACAAAATGTAGTTGCAACAATAGAAGACAGCTGGGCAATGACAGTCCAGTTTTTGGGACTGGTTTTTTTGTGCGCCACCCTGTACATTTCATATAGTTAATCATTATCTATGAACAGTGTAAGTAGATAGCTATTTTTTTTCCCTATAAAATTAATGAAACATAAGTATGCAGTTTTGTAACTGTACAAAACATGAATGCAGCTTAGCACCACATGGTGTGTACATGTGAGTCCACAGAATAGATTCTAGTTTGTTTACAGCCGGTGAAGTAAGGATGGATGGATGGTAGCAGATGCTGATCCAGAAGTTCCAGGTTGAACTGGACCCACATGAGTGTACATGGCACCACATATTGTACTTGTCACTATCAGCATCTAAAAAACAAAATATCATAAACCTGTAGCTTCTGTGTCATGAAATGTTTTATCACTCATGTGGAAAAAAAAGTTTCCTTTAGAAATAATAACCATACTATTAACACATTGAAGCCCAAGCCTGTATATAGCTCAGGCTATGCAAAATGTTCATGAGGCCCACGCCCGAGCATAGCACGGGCAGGTTTTTCTAATGCTTTTAATTCAATTCCATGACCGTAACTTGGTCTTGGGCTATGTGGCAAAGAACATGCATCAGTCTGATTTATGCTACCATCTGTCCTCGCTTTAGTCAACTATTAGGAAATTTAGGAGGGTTAGTAGTATTGGCTGCTCTTGGGTAGTCGTGCCATTTTCCTTGAAGGTGGTCATCTGTTTGTTACGTTTTGTGTTCTTAAATGCTAAAATGCTGCATTTCCTCGATTTATGTGAACTGAAGCTGAAATTCAGGATACAAATGAAGCTCTTGAAAATTCTAATTTTGAGGGAGAGATTTTTGAGCTTTTAATAATGGAGTGTAAGCTGCTTTATGCAGATTTCTTCAAATTCATATTTGATACTTGTAAATTTAAAATAAAATATTAATACAGAAGTTAAGACTATTTTCTTACTTGTTGAAAAATCCTTGAATACCATACTTTTAGATTGTACCAATACTTTTTGGGAGATTTGATTGATGTTCAGTAAATAATAACTCAAAAAAGGCATAAAAACCCTGGGTTTCTTTGCCCTTCAACTAAAGAAACGCCTGGGCTTCAATGTGTTAATAGATACCTGGAACATAATATGGTTTAAAAAGCTCAAAAAACTTTCCCTCAGGATTAGGATTCTCCAGCACTTCATTAATGGCAACTACAATTGAGGACTTAGATTCAATAACAGCATAAGCAGATTTAGGTTTTTTGAAGAAATGGAAGTGTAAAGTTTTAATAACTGATCAATAAAAAGTAAAACAGGGTTAAATGTTATTCACCTTCCTTCCTGGTCACAACATAAGTAATTTCTGAAGAAAAATCTTCAAAATATTCTGTAATTGCAATCATGTGCCAAATTAAAATTGTCTAACACACACTGTTATTGCAAAGAATGTGTTTATATTCTGTGCTTACTATATTGTGTATTGTAATAAATACATTTGGTTGTGCTATAATGTAGGTTAAGCTATAGGATTCATTTGCAAATAATTAATTATTCATATGATTTACCAACTTTATTTTTCCATTATTATTACTATCATTTATCATCAGATTCATAAACAGAAATTTCAACCTCACTGAACAGAGTTAATACTTTCTAATATCACTCCACACTTTCAGATTTCAAATTTTTAGTTAATGAAAGTGCATAATTTGTTTTTTGTGATTTTGCAGGCGATTTCTTAAATCACATAATTTGAGATCAATTGAGACTGTTAATAAAGAATGAAAATGGTTTGTAGTTGGAAAAATAGGACTTAGAACCCAACAAATTTCCATTCTTATATTTTTAGTTGGAAAAATAGGACTTAGAATCCCAAAAAATTACCATTCTTATAAAAATTTTACATAATTTTTAATACCCTTGATGAGGTATTTGCTTTATCCTTGTGGTTTACAACCGATTTCAAGTCTAAGGTCCAGAACTACTGGGCTCCTCCATGAGGGTGTCCAGGTGTGGTATATCCAGGAAGTAGATACTAAACCCTTTTCAGTTGTGTGCAGACATACAGTCTTCCACCCTCCTCAGTAAGCCTTTCAGTCAGGCCACCAGATCTTGCATCGGAATTGGCCCCTCGTATCTTTCACAGCAATATGCATACAGTTAACTCACATTTTCCTAACTCTGTTAACCCCCATAGGTCCTGATTGGCATCTTATGGGTTCAGCAGTCTCATGGGCACTTCTTCTTGACAAGACAACAATGCCCTGGTGACGCATAATCCATTCAATGGAGTGCTCCAGTCAAAAAACATGCTCCTTGATTGCTGGCCTTCCAGTTGCACCTTTTTGAACATCTTGCTTCTTAAGATCACTCTGTGGACCCCTGGTTGTTTGTCAAGACTTGGAGACATAACCTCATCTCAGCTGAGTTTCAAGTCTCGCCAGTGGATGTTGACCACTGCATCATGGCTTCTGAGCATCGGATCCTTTATCACATCCACAGCTACCTTTGCAATGAACACCCACAGACTTATAATGCACCGTCCAAGAGTCAGCTCTTGCAAGACCTCCTTCTCCCCAGGCAAGGTGTGGCCTGGTATTGTTACTAGCTGGTAGGGCTGATTTGTTTTCCTCGATGGCAGTTCTGATTACGTCAGATCTGTCCACTAGATGGCATTACTTTCTGTGTATCCAGCTGTCCACATTGTGGCTGTCATCCAATCAGGTGGTTAAGGCATGCATTGTTTCATGTCGCACTTTAGCTTGTGGTGGAGAGTCCTTCACTAGTATCCTGACCGGCCACACCCCCAACATATATACCACCTGATCTATGTTGACATCCCTGGGTTTATCTTTCATTGTTGTCGTAGTGAATGCTACAGTCCTTGAGGTAGGGGCAGTTGTTACCATGACTGCTTCCATTCACAACTTGGCGAACCATCTCGAGAACCTGATCAAGATATTTCAGAGGCTGGAGATGAACATGAAGAAATGCCAACTTTTCAGCAAGAAGGTGCCACATAGTCTCAAGGACACGATGCAGACTTTGACAGTGAGAGATTGGCTTCACCCATAAGATAAATAAGCATTGCCAAGTCTCCTGGGCCTATGCAGCTACTTTACTGGTTTTACAGAGGTTTTTCCAATATCACAAAACTGCTCACTCATCTGATGGAAGAACACAGTCTTACATGTGGTCAGAAGAGCAGTGCTGAAGTTAGCACTCTGCACTTGGAATATCTTAGGATTTCTATAACTAGGCAGCGTTTTTATTATGGACAGAGATGCCAACAGAACTGGTTATTGGAGGCATTCTATCCCCTGGTCCAGGATTACATGAAGCGGGTAATAATGTACTACACTTTGATGATGCCCTCCAAGGCAAAAATAAAACTATTGTGTTACTTACTGGCAGCAGAAAAGGTGCTGGAACATTTCCACAAGTACCTGTATGAACTTCCATTCCATCTGAGGACTGACCACTTTGCCTTCTGACTGTTGACCTTCAAGAACCTGGAATATCAGACACCCTTTGGGTCCAGAGGCTCCAAGAGTAAACTTCATATCAGAACATCAGAAAGGAAGGAGCAACTCAAATGTGAATGCCATGTCAAGAAGATCCAACCAGAGGAGTGCAGCCACTACACTAAGGTAGAGAAGGAGTGTGCCATAGCTGCAGATGGATGGGATAGCATAGACCTGAGGAGAGAGCAGCTGGCAGATGCCAACTTGGGCCTCTCCTAGAGAAGTGTAAACTGGGATTAGATGGAACGGGGAATAGTGTGTATAAACTCTACTGGGATCATTGGGACTCACTGAAAGAGGGCATGTTGTTAAGAGTGTGGGAGTCATCCAAGGGGAAGACCCAGAGTAAGCAGTTGATACTCCCTTGGAGTAAAGTGACTGAAGATCTGAATAAAGTACAAGTGGGGACTTTGGGAGGACATTCTCTATCCAATCTAACCATTGAGAAGCTCTGACACATGTACTACGGGTTGAGATTAAGGGCAGGTGCTGAGAGTTGGTGCCACCAGTGTCGTGCGAGTGCAGCAAGTTGTGGCCCACAGACCATGAGTAGGGTCACATGCAGCATATAGCAATGCTTCTAATGCATCACCATCAACATAGCTGGACCATGTTCTGTGTCCAGCAGGGCAATAAATATCTGTTGGTGGTCTTGGATTGCTTCACTAAAGGGTCAGAGGTGTTCATAAGTCTTAATCTTGAGGCCAAGATGATCATCAACTGCCTCATAGAAGAACTATTCTGCTACTTTGGGATACTGTTGGAGCTACACAGTGAACAGGGCACCAATTTTGAATATACCTGATGAAGGATGCACTGGAGTGACTTGGAGTATGCAACCTGCAGCATCTCCCTGCAGAGTGTTAGACCAGTACACCAAGACTCTAGAAGAACATTTGTGGAAGGTCTGGGATGTCAAGAGTGCTAATTTTCTTCCTGGTCTACCACTCTTTAATGCATGACACCTCTGGACTGACACCAGCCAGACTGGTCTATGGCAAGGAACTGCTTCTACCATGTGACTGAATATTTGTAAATCCCCCTGGGGCAGAACAACCAGCAATCAACTACATGGAGAATAATCTCATAGATTGACTTCATGATATGCCTGAGGTGGCTCATCAACTTAGCCAGGGAGTAAAAAAGAACTTTTTCCCCTGTGGGATCTTCCCTTGCACATATACCTGAAAATATTGATATGTATATATTTCATTAAAAGTTAAAAAATTTAAAGAATTTCCATGCAAACAAAGCCATGCAGTGAAAGACAGGTTAGAGATGCTAAGGAACTTGATATGAATGCACATAAACATGGTTTTGCCATCTACTGGAATTAAAACAGATCACATAATGAATTTTGATATACTGCCAATTGATTCTGCCACCAAATTTGACTTTAATTCCAGCAGATGGCATTACTATAGAAAACAATCCCTCACCTAGCAGCAGTAATGATGTAAATAAATAATAAGAAAGAAGCTGAGGATGCATCAAATGTGGATTGCAAAACATGTCCTTTAATTAAATTTATTCAGGAAGATAAGTGAAGTTTTGTTACAAATTATTAATTTTATATTAATATTAGCATCTTATGTCCTATAAATAATGGTTTACAATGAGCATTCAAAGGTACTCCAGTTGAAATTGTGAGTTTTTTTTTGCAGTTTAAAATTTTCTTGCACATGAATACTGCTATACCATATGTGATTGTACTTGGAAAGTAGGCAAAATATGCTACTCTCGCATATTCTTTGGAAATACAATCAGTTAGCTTCTAAGTAAGAGTAAAGTGTGCGAGAGCCTTTTACAAATTTTATCTATATCTCCAAGATGGGATTAAATATTCCTAAGAGGTTAAGAGATTTACCAATTCTGTCAGATTTTGTTACAGACAACTGAGTATCATTTTTAACTTATTCATATAGAAACAATTTGTACAAAACAATATTTTACATATAGATAATATCTGCTCTGTAGGTGAATGTCACCCTTTTGTTTCTTCTGTCCACTCTGCTTTATATAATGCTGAAAGAAAAACATTATTATTGTGGAGAAAGTTTTGTTCCTAGTAAACATTCTGATACAGCTCAGCTTCTGCGTTCAGCAAAAGAAGTGACATCACTGACCTGCCAGTTTGCAATGGTGTAGGTGTGCCTAATTTAGTCAAAAGTTTGAAATTAACGGCTCCTTTAAATAGTGTAATCCTCATTTAATAAGAGCGCTGTAGTATAACCTATGTTTCCATAGTTTCTTTTGTTTCAGGAACTCCAATGCCATGTATTTGTGTAGTGGATTCAACTACTATAAAAATGTTTACAGAAGAAGGAGAAGATTACATGACATCACTCCAGTTTCAGGTAAGTGTCAAAAACACTTACTAATACACTACAGTGAGCATTTTTTAAATCGTTCAGCTGGCTAGCAATATAACCCTCCAAAAATGACTGAGATTTCATTCTCCTTGGGGCACTAAATGCCTAGTTTTTTAAAAATATGTGCTGGATTTTAATTAAATGAATTCAGTACCTCTGTGGTTTGGAGATAGATAATGATATGAATAAAAATGAAATGAGATCACAAACTAGGTGTGCGTTTCTAGTCAGAATTGAGATTCTAGTCTTTCATGTAAATTATTAAAATTTATTTCTTGCAAATACAGTGCATCTCATATGCTTGAGAAGTAGCAATACAATCTGGTTGGTATCTGTCAGTTGATGTCATAGTGAATAAACAAATAATACCTATCAAGGGAAGGTACCATGTTATTCAACCATCCTATAAATTTCCTGTGGTTTAGATTACTTCAAAACCGATGAAGGGAGAAAGTGCAAGCATTCAAGCATGTTTCATTGGTACAAGAACATGTTGAAATCATATTTTCAAAGTCTTAGCTTCCAGGAGTGCACAGGAGGAAAACCAGTCAATGGGCTGTATACAAGACAAATATGACATATTAAACAGCAAGTTAATGGAAAAGGTAATAAATATGAAAACTCTTTCCCTATAGAAAATGTTTTTGAAACAAACATGAAATAGGCATTCGTTTTTAAATTGTGCATTGCAAATTCCAAGAATACATGGTCAATTAAAATTTGGAATTAGTAACTTCTTGTATATAATGGATGATATTTCAGTTATTCCATAATAGACTAGTTGCCCCCACTTAAGCTCGGACTACTTTGATCGCCCTCCTACTCCTATCATTGATCAAAATGCTTATGTTTATTGTGGCACCTGCAGTCTGTGATAAGGTTTATTCCTTAAATGCTTCAAAAGTCTGATTTGTGGCAGGAGTTCATTGTTGGGCTTTCTGATGCTGATTACAGCCTTTCTATGGTAGTGGAAAGTTGCAAGCAAAAAGATCTTACTAAGTAAGTTGAGTGTGGGCCATATAAATAGCTGTACAAAAATAGATTTCCACCTGAAACTCAATATGTAAAAATCTAGCAAGAAAAAGGGCACAACCAGCATGACCTAAAGGCGTAGTAGCCAAGGTGAGGGCAGCAGTGACTCAAGAAAACCCATCATTACAAAGAAGCATTGCCAGCTGCATTGGAGCATCTAAAGGGACCATTTATCGAATAATTCACAGCAATTTGGGTATAGAATGGTGCCATAAAGCATGTGGATATGCCTTGAAAGAGTGGAATATCAGAGAATGCTTCACCAATGCAAGAAAACCCTATGAACCCATCTGGCAGGTGAACAGAGGCATTGGGTGGTTTCTTTAAATGAGGCGTGGGGTTATCTCAAACCTCAGGCAATTTATTACCATCAAGCAAAAAGGGGCTTTCAAAAGAACAAGGAAAAATGCAGCCTACTACTATCAAAGGAAGTTATGGACCCAAGTTTTTATGAAGAGATTCCCTGGTTATATGGTGAGGATGCCCCAAATGTTTGGATCCATGGATAAAGCATACAGTCACACTTCTCGATCATCCCAGCATTACTACCACTGAAAGCTGTGGAAACAGATGCCAATGTTATACCATTTAAAAGGATCCCTGTGAAGTCATTAGAAGTCTCACCAATGGATGTTTGCAGTCTGCTGAAACATGCCTTGATCTCAGTGTCCTACCATAATTGAATGACTTTGGAAAGTCTGTCAGGAGGAATGGTACAATTAGACCCCTAGATGACAACTCACCAAACTTTAATTCTAGGTGAATTAACAGACCCCCCCCCCCCCAAATAAGTGTGAATTGTTTGCATAGCAGTAGACACAATGGTTAACAGTACTGTTTAACTTAATTGTGCCTCATTGCACCAAACAACTTTTCCTACAAAGGCATCATGTTGTACCATGTTCTGAAACCACTTACAGTACTGCATTCTCATCTTCAATTAGTGCATGCAAATGCCTTAGGATGAAACCTTTTAATTTTACTGTTTTGATAACATGACACACACTGGTTCTGCTAATCTCAATCTCATGAGCACATTGCTTTGTACTTTCCTGCAGTGAGTCCTCAAAGTATTATAAAACAATAGCCTAGGAGGTGGGTCTTGCTGCTGTGAGGTCTCCCAGATCTGCCCTTATGAACATCACATATGGTACCATGAGTCTCAAATTTGTCATGAATGCATGCAGTTGTTAATTGCATTGGCAGTTCTGTTTTGTATTCATATTGCCATTGAACTTCTCGCTTTTCCAATACCATTTCTAAATTGCTTTCTGCTGTTCAAATTACAATCTTGGCACCATTTTGTTGTAGCAACACTAGCATAATGCAATGTGTCACATCTAATTACTAAATTTCATTCAATAATCTTGGCTTCATTTGTTCATTGTTGACTTACCTATCATGTAGCAATACTAGCATAACATATGTGGGTCACATCTGTTTTCAGAACATCATATGATGGTCTTGGCTTCATTTGTTCATTATTAATTTACATGTAGCATAGCAACACCAGCATAACATATGCTAGCCACATATGTTTACAGAATATATGATAATTGGCTTCATTTGTATATTGTTGATATACCTGCAGCATAACAACACTAGCATGACATATTATGTGAGTCACATCTGTTTACAAAACATCATACTACACATTATTGTTGTTTTTGGTCCAGCTGTGAATATTAAAAAGATATCTCCTGTCAAAGTATGCATACATTTTTTGGTTCTCTCTGTATTTTACAACTTAGCTGAACATTAAGAACATAGAGGAGAATCAGCTAGGAAGAGACACAATGTTGTTAAACCTCTGAGCTTGTAGATAATAAGCTGAGTTTATTAATTTGTTCTGGGTTGAGAGAAACTTAATTTGAAATGCTATTTTAGTTAGTAATGTAATATTTCTAAATATGTTAATTTTGCTGACGCATGATAAAATACTTTGCAACTCTTACAGGTGCAGAATGTGTGGAGTACAAAGTATGGCATTCTTCTGGAGCGAACAGCAAAAGAACAAACATCTGCACATAATCATTCATCGTCTTCACCTCCACAACTTCCCACTGTATTTGCTCTTCTACATCCTTTGGATGAAATAACACCTGTCATAGCAAAACATGGTAATTACTTTTCTTATGTAGCCATGTTTACTTTTTCTAATGCATAACTGAGGTAAAAAAAGGAAGTATACTGTTCCACTCAAAAGTTTCATGTCAAGATTTTACTAAAAGCACATAATCCCCTGAACCCCCACACTAAAAAAATCCTTTCATATGTATGTGCTTGTATGTAGCCAGTGAAAAACTTTGTTAGCAGTATTTCTCTAATCATGAAGGGAATATCTTGTTAGAGAATCTAAATCTTTGTGTGTAGTGTAAGAGAGAGGAGAGAGGTGGAGGGAGTTTTGGAGAGAGGAGGGAGAGAGCCAATAAAAATCTTTGTTAACAGTATTTTTCTAGTTGTCAAGGAATATCTTGAGAAAAACCAATCTTTAAGAATGCTTTTAAAATTTAAAGTGACATAGATTAATAAAATAATATTAGGGATTCAGAAATGTGCAAAAGTAATAAGTGTAATAAGTGTAATGTGTGACTTTGGTGTCACAATTTTGTCCTAGTAGAGGCTATAAAATAACACCAAGCCATTAAATTTGCATTAATTAATCTCCAACATCTAAAATATTGTATTGAACACTATTTTTGAATCAAATTTGTACCAGCTTCACTAACTTTTGTTACTGTAAAGCACATTCTATAGCAATACAGGTTAGTGAAGCAAGTTAAGCGTAAATTCAACTTAAATAATAGTCTATAAAATGATCATTTCACTTCACTGAGTACTATTTACAGTTTTAATTCATGTTATAATCATATTAATGTATTTCTTTTCTGCAGGTAGTTTATCGTACATGTCACTTCCTTACCAGAAGGTGCTTTTCACAAGTGAAGAACCCTCCATATGTATGGTATATGATTCTAGTACTGGATTGCATAGTGTGTGGAAAATCCGCAAAGCTTTACCTGAGGTAAGCTGTACATCAAGTAATTTGCTGGTTTTATCGTCAATATATATAACAGCTGAATAAAAGTAAATCTTAAAAATTCAGTAGTTGTTTCTAAAGTGAAACCCTTGTTATGACAGTAGAACTTAAAGGGGTCTATAAATCATGCAAGGGGAAAAAAAGAAAAAGAAAATAAAAAACTTCTGAAACAAACAATGGTCTAAGGTTTGTTCTACAAAACTTTGTTTCATATCTCTTAATGGTCACTGAACTAGTACTTCTCATTGGCTATTGCTATGGAACAGGCAGTTTTGCAGTAAAATTAGTACCTTATTTAACATGATCCTTTATTTTAATGCATTCAAAGAAAATTGCCAAATATACATTCAACCATATGGATAAAATTATGTTATAAATTAGTGCCTTATTTAACATGATCATTTATTTTAATATATTCAAAGAAAGTTGTAAAATATATATTCTCATAACCAAATGAATCAAATATATTACATAAGAGTTAATAAAAGCCCGCCTGGGTAGCGTGGTGGTAGCATGTCTGCCTCACGTTCAAAAGGTCGTGAGTTCGAATCTCGCTTAGGGTGAGTTACCCGGGTAAGGTTTTTTTCGGGGTTTTCCCTTATCCTGAGAAGACGAATGTCGAGTAACTTTAAGCTCCATGGACCCCGAGATCATTTGAGCATCATATCATCAATTTCATTCATCATCCGATATGACCAAACCAGGTTAAAGGACGTTAAAAAAAAAAAAAAAAAAAAAAGAAGAAGAGTTAATGCATCTGGAGTACAAGTAAATTCTTATCATGAACTAGATGGTGGATCAAAGCTGCCTCTCAGGATGGTGATGGCGAGTCTTTCATAAATTTATATAGCCTTTATCACCTATAATTGCATGGCACACTGCTTGTTTGTCACCATTCAAAGCGTACATTACCCAATTAGGGAAAGATAATGCAGTGCACAAGGATACATCTCTGTGGGGGAAGCTTACAAGAAACAAGGATTAGATCAGGTATCATCAATACTTAGCTCTAGGGAGTCAGCTTTACTTGTTTCGTTCCTGTAAGGCCTGTCACAAAGAAAGCAAAACAGCAGGCTGGGTTTTAAATTCAGTGGCATTTGCTGTACCTGCTTGGGAGTAGCTTTATGTTACACATAGGTTTGACGTATGTAATCATATTGTTTTAAGAATTATATTACATATATAATGTATTATTATTATTATTATTATTATTATTATTATTATTATTATTATTATTATTATTATTATTATTAAATACAATTAACAGTGTTAAATACAGCTAGACATGATTAAATTGTATACTGCTTGACAATTATATAATCAGTAAATAATTTCTTATTTAATAAAAACATAATAATCCACATGGATCTCCAAATACTAATCAATATTATGAGGACAGTTCTAGATGAACTAAGCCTATTTTATGAGACGTGCATTATATTACCCTAAATATATTGCATTAGAGTTATTGTACAATATTAAACAATAAAGTTATTGCCAGAATTTTCTTTAAGTAAAGTAGTATTTATGCACATAATTTTGAATAAACATGACTGTAATTAAAACACTTTAAACAAAATATGTTTTATTTTTGATAGTGTTTAATGCCTGCTTTTATTGCTATGGCACCACAGGCGTATTAAACAAAATATATACGAGGTGCATCCAGAAAATAAGTCCTGATCGCATCCAGAGATGGCACCACCAGTCGGATAGGAATGCGCATGCGCAGAAGAGAGGAAGTATATGATAACATTGCAGTAAAGTTTCAGTTTTGTGATGGCAGTGGTTACCGCTCTGTGCTAGGAGAAAATGGCTGCTCCGATATTGTCTCCTGCCACATGCGAGGTTCATGCACTCATCTGATTTTTGCATGCTCAAAAGCAATCTCCATCAGAGATCCATCTTCGATTGTGTCACGTGTATGGATAGGACATGTGTGACAGTATGGTAGGACGATGGTGCAGGCAATTCACGGAAGGAAGAACCAATATTCATAATGAAGACCGTAATGCCCGAAACCAGAAGTGTTGGAAACTGTGCGACAAGCAATTGAGCACCGGTGCTTCACAATTTCAGAACTCTCTTGTCAGTTTCCCCAGATATCTCGCTCACTTGTGCACGAAGTTGTCTCCTGGTGGCTTGGTTTTCACAAAGTGTGATGGGTGCCTAGACAATTGACAGATGAACACAAAACCAAACGTCTGGCCACAGCATTGACATTCCTATAGCGTATGCAGCGGAAGGTGACAAGTTTCTCGACAATATTGTCACTGGGGATGAAACATGGGTGTCGCATGCCACACCAGAGACAAAACAACAATCAATGCATTGGCGGCATAGTGGTTCACCTGTGAAGACCAAATTCAAGCAGACAATCTCTGTCAAAAAAATCACGTGCACTGTCTTTTGGGATCGACATGGTGTCCTCTTGTGCATATTTTTACTGTAAGGGGAGACCATAAATGCTGATCGATATTGCCAGATGTTACATAAACTTAGGCAGGCAGAACAACATAACGTGGAATGTTGACAAGAGGCATTATGCTTGTGTATGTCAATGCAAAATCCCATACAGCCAATACCACACGAAATGTGATGAATAAGTTTGGGTGGGAGGTCTTTGAACAATGACTTCATGGCTGCGGACATTGGTGGCAGAATCCTATGATACAATTAGGCATACAATTAATGGTGCACTGTTAAATGCCTCAACAATGGTGGTGACTATGTTGAAAAGTAGCTAGTGAGTCTATGTAATTATACGAATAAATATTTCTTACTTAGTGATGTTTTTGTTCTCTTTATCGGTCATCGGGACTTACTTTCTGGATGCACCTCTTACATATGCTGACATTTAAACAAATAAGAAAAATGTTATTATTTATCAATTAAGTTTAGTTAATCAAAATCTGATGTCTTCAATTCATATGACTTTCTCTACATCTCTACAACAAATTATTGTTAAAAAGCTAAATTTTTTATTTACTTGATGTTAAGCGAGAAAAATTAGCAGACATAGTCTTATTACTTGCATCCTTGTAAGTAGAAGCGAAATAAGGGAGTACTAGAGGTTAAAGTGATAGTCAAAAGGTGGTTGCTATGTGACTGAAGTTCCTTTGTTTGTATAGACAGGAGTTGACAATTTCCTGTATAAGAAAAGTATAAGTTTTTTAAAACTGAAAGCAAAAACAAGGAATATCTAAAAAACGATTTAACTCCACAAAAAAAAAAAAAAAAAAAAAAAAAAAAAAAAAAATATATATATATATATATATATAGCATAAATTGTGTGTTTTAATGTGCTCTACTTTTACTCCAGAATGATGAGTCTTCAGAGGCTATTCCCAGAAAATTCAAGATATTAATATTATTTGTGAGGTAAATGTCTTTAATATACAATATTTTAATCATAATCGTTAGACCCATTTTTTAGAAAATCAAAATTTTAAAAAAAAGTTGTATGTAAAGGGTAGTTGGGTTTGGGGGATTTTCTTGAAAATCTTTGTGCACATGCGTGCACACACACACACACACACACACACACACACACACACACACACACACACACACCACACACACTCACACACACACTTACACTCTCACAGAGCTGGTGAAATCTCGGTATCAAATTTTTGGGTGCATTACAATACCTTCTCTGTGCACTATGTACATAGTATGTAGAGGAAGTAATAAACTTACCTATACAAATTATATACATGTTCATTTCCATCTGTTGCTTAAGATCTCTGTGCTCTTTTAACTTGTACTATTTTGTCAATATTGGTACCATTGTTTGTATACTTGCAAGTTGTAAAGCAAATTTTAAGTTTTAATCGCTAAGTCTACTTCATTGTTTATTCTTGCTTTCTTCATTAACAAAAACAGCTACAGATGCATGCATGCACCTGCGTAGCAGAATATTTTCTTATTGATGATTAAATTCAGCAACATCAATAAATTACAGTACAATAAAATAAATTGCACTTACATCCACAAACTTTGTACACTTAAGCTGATGTTTCATCCCTTTGCTAATTTTTATGTTGATTTGAATGACAAGATGAACAATGATGCTGAGGATTAAACATTTGCTATGGTTTAACATTTTTTGTACTACAAATTAAATCGTTTTTACCATCATCTTGTGCCATAATAAATTCTTTTCTCCCAAGCAGGATTGAAGCTAGTTGATGTTGGTGATCTATGCTTTGTCACTCAATGGTAAATAAAAACTACACAATATACTAAACCTGATCTGCTACTGCATTGAGTCAGGGTAGGAATGATGTCAACATTTTCCTCTTAGCTCCTGTTTTAGTTGCTCTCGAGATGCTTATGTAATGCACAGGCTTGCTCCCAACTTGTTGTTTAATTCTTAATGATGCGTGGTTTAAATGAGGTAATGTTTTATCTTATTTGTATATAAGCCATATTCACAAGCAAAAAACTTTAAATGGAGCTTGATTTAGGCCAACTCTAGCTTAGTTATTGTTGTAACCCTGAAATCCATTTAACCAATGTGAGATAGGCACCCCCTAGGAGCCACAAGATCTTGTTGTTGGTGAGGGGGAGTGGGCTGTATGTATTGGTGATATTCTGAGCTGTACTGGTAGAGTTTCTCATGCCAGGAAGGTTAGGGTTGAGATACCAGCAATGAAGTGGCTTTCCTGAAAATCCATCCCTTAGGGACTCCCAGTTAGAGAACCTAGTGAGACTCCAAGTTGGAGGACCATTTAAAGATTTACCCAATCCAAGGTGTAAAAGCATCATGCCGAGGAATGAATGGCACTGGAGTATTTTCAATACAGTGTTGCTAACGATCTCTTCAGGGCACCAGGTGACAGCCTGAAGGATTAAGCCTTCCTGATATACTTGGAGCTCTGTATTGGGTGACTGGTAAATCTCTGGTACTTGTGGGACAATCATGTGTTCTAAAAACAATAGTGGTTGACAGGGACTCTCCAGTTGAGAGAAACCTGTCACTTGAGAAAGAAATGGGCACAACTGCCTTAAATGTTGACAGGCTACATGTAAGTTGTCTGGGACAGCCAGAAGAAAATTGCAAAGAGCAAAAGCAAGTGAAGGTAAGAATTTGACCTCACAAATTAGCAAGAAGGGAATTTCCACTGAGCCAGGGACTTTCTAAAGAACCAGGAGCAGCAGTGGTACTCCCCCCCCCCCTCCTTAGAGAAAAATAAACCTGTAAAGGGATCCAGGAGCATTGAACCAGGTGTCTCATAAAAGGAAGCTTTGGCCTCACACAAAATGGCCATAGCTAGTGCTTCACACCCTGAGGTTAAGTTGGTGGAAGCAGATATTAAACAATTCAGGCAGGAGTGAGGAAGATAGATGAGAACATAATCAGACAAATCTCTATCTAAACTCAGGTTCTTCTCCTTGCAAGATGGAGCAGTGCTGATCTACTATTGTGATGATCAGAATACTTGTGAATTGTTCCTAAAGAACTTCGAGGGATCAAAAATTAAGGATAATCAGCCAAGGCTTACTGTCCAATGAATCTCTCCTCCTTTTTATTAAGAACTTTGAAGGGATTAGTTGATAGGCATATTAGGGACAATGTACTAATGGAGTTTCTATTACACAGACACCAATTTACCTATCAATCGAGGAAATCCACAGAAGCAGCAATCCATCAAGTGGTTTCTACCATTGAGAAGGAGCTGGATACCAAAGAAATAGCCATAGGTGCATTTGATGTAACATCTTATGATGTGGTATTGAAGGCCCTTCAGGAGTATAATGTGCCCCCTCCTTTATGTTGCTAGGTACATTTTGTGCTTAGAAAATTGGAAGACTACCATGAGTCTCGCTGGAGAAATGCTGAGAGCGTATGTGGCGAGTTGATGCCCACAGGGGGGTGTTTTGTCACCCTTGCTGTGGGACTTTGTTATGGATGATCTCTTGTGTGAACTCAATGAGAATGATTACTTTACAGTTGGTTTTGCAGGTGATTTTGCAATAATTATAAGAGGGAAGTTTCCCTATGTAGTTCTTGAAATGCTACAGGTGGCACTTAGGAAAGTTGAGGCTTGGTGCAACAGGACAGATCTGTAGTAGTGGTACTCTTTGCCAGGGGGAGAAAGGTTAATTGTTCAGATTGACTCTCTTTGTGAGGTAGTACCCAATTCAACACAGGTTAACTATCTTGGACTTGTTTTAGGAAGAAATTAAACTGAAAATGCCATATAGAACACTGCATTACCAAGGCCTACAAAGTCTTTTGGACATGAGGTCTGAAACCTAGTATAGTGTTCTGGATATATACTATCATGTTCAAACCTATTTTCTGTTAATGCTGCACTTATGTGGTGGCCAAGAGTTAAATTTAAGAAGTGCAGATCAGAACTTAGTCATGTACAAAGGATTCTCTGTATTTCGATAATGGAATCTTTTAAAACAACTCCCATTGCAGCAATGGAAATGCTGACTGAAATTAGCCCCTCCATATTTGGATTGAGGCAGAGACCATGTTGGCATATCATCGAATTTGCCAGCAAACTGAAGTGTCTGATGATGGACACAAGATATTTCAAGCTACCTTGGGACAGGAATGTTTACTCTTAATGAATCTGAAACCAAGAGTTAAGTTTGATATAAACTTTACATTCTCCTACCCACATCATGTGAATGGGATAGACTAGAAAAATCACACAAAAACAAAGGCCCAGACTGGTATACTGACGGTTCTAAAACCAAGTCAGGAACTGGGGCTGATCCATATGGCACTGGTATTAAAACTTCTTATAGTTTAGGTACACTTGCCACAGTTTTCCAGGCAGAGGTTTTTGCAATCTTAACTAACTCTGTGGAAAGCATTAAAAGGAGATATAAGAACAAGAAGATTCTTAATTTCTCTGGATAGCCAAGCAGCCCTTGGCTCTAGAGTCATTCGTAATGAAATCAAAGCTTGTGTCAGAGTTCCCTCATGACACTGGCGGAACACAATATAATTCAACTGTGTGGGTGCTGGGACCTGTGGGGATGCAGGGCAATGAAGAAGCTGATAAGGCAACCAAATAAGGCAGTGAAGTCCCATTTATATGACCCAAGCCTGTGCTGAGAGTATGATACATACTAGTAAGGCAGGTTATTAAGAACTGGGCTCAAAATGGTTTTGGAACTCAATAGAGGGTTGCAGACACTCAAAGAGGTTTATTGCAGACTTAGACAAGAGCAGGGCCAAGTATCTGCTCAGACTTAGTAGAAAGAGCTTTTATGGGCAACAGAGTTCATTACTAGACACTGCGCCCTAAGTATAATCTATACAAAATGGGGCTACATAATAATCCAACTTGCACTAAGTTACTCATTTGTTGTATGATTGCCTTGCCTTAATTCATCAAAAAGCAAGGATATCTGGCAATCACTTTCCTAAGATGACCTATCTAAAGCCCCAGTTAGCAGTCTGGTTAGGCTCATTTTAAACAACAGAACTGAGAGCACACAATAATGGGGAAGCACAATAAATCTATCGCAGTGCAAGGGATTTTTTAGCTTTTCACCACAAACTCAACTCAACACGAGATATGAGTTTTCAGTGGCAGCTGCTGTATAAGAGCACAGGAGCAGGAGAACACCCTAACTTTTGACACCTTTGAGGATTTATTGGATATTTTTCTTTGAATGTCATTAAATATAACACATATGCGATAACTCACCCAGATGGCCTTGTTCGATCCTAAGCAACCACATGTGAGATTTGTAATGGACAAAGTGGCGCAGCGGTGGGTTTTCTCCAGGTTCTCTGGTTTCCCTTGCCATTGCATTCTATTGGCACTCCATCTTCGTTCCATCTATCACAAGGGTGCCTGTGGTGCCACAAGTAGTAAAAGTAGGCGTTAAACACTAAAAATCAAAAATATGCAGTATTTAAATCTACTGCACTACTCTTCTCAACATGATGAAATGTGGCATCAATGTCGATAGCTCATCTTGAGTTGTGCATGCTTTAAGTAGCTTTCGCGCTTGCACGACTGGTGTGACGTAATTGCTGTGTGGGCCAAATACATATGCCATGTGCACACTGTAAAGCAAGCTTGAATGACTAAGCTTCCTTTCCTGCACTCTACAGTACAATTTGACATTAATGCCACTAGATGGTAACTTACTGTAGTAGAAATCAAAGTCTCTAGAGAGGAGTAATGTTAATGCTTTTTAGCAATGCACCTTTTAATACAGTAGTGGCTGTAATAGTGTGTTAATCCTGCCATTTTGCGACTTCAGCAGAAGTAGGTAAGGCATATATGTGTGTGGAACCTCATATATCAGACTATCTATGTTCTCAACTGCAACTTAATTTCCACATTATTTCATTCATGCCTTAGAACTCTGTGCTTAATGATGTATGCTTCAAACATCCACAAAACTACCCTTTCTTTCATAAAACAACTTAGGCATAAATATCATCATTATTGTTGCCTTTGTTGTTGTTGCTGTTATTGGGAACAGCTGCAGATGTATCAGCTGTTTGTGAACATAACTATGTAGCAGATGCTATTCACATTTCTAGGGCTATCTAACTCTCAAACTTTTGTGAACACCCAGAATGTATACTCAAGAGCACTATTGCATGTTTTACATTCATTAATAGAATTCATTTTCATTTATAAATTGTTTAAATGGAACTCCACTAAAAATTGGGTTATTACATGAATATCATCCTTCATAGAATTTCCTGACTACAAAGATTACATTATTTGTAACCATCTAGTAATAAGGGGCTTCTTGCTGATCATTTGCCTGTGAAACTGTTGGTTCAGTGCTACCTCTCTGTGTCCAAGATCACATGTTCAATGTCAACCCAGGACAATTGCATTTAAGTAAGTTAATTACTATGGCCTCATAGGTACTTTTGTTAACATGTAAAGGAGTGCCTTTGGGATAAAATTTCAGCACACAAGTGAAGCTGATGCTAATACTACTCAAGGAATTTAAAATTAATTATATCTTTTGGTAATCAACCAAACACTATAGTTATGTAAAGAATGCTGTGACTGTAAACCATGCCAGGAACAGGAACAATGATGGTGACAAAAATGGTGAAGATTACAAAATAATGGTAATGATAGTAATAATAATTAATAAAAAATAGTAATACTAATGATAATACAAAGGTATTCCCAGAAGTACCTGACCTAACAAAGAAAACAAACAAAACTGGGAAAAAATATCTTTATTTCTGCACATTAGTCACCTTTTAGCTTGATACACATTTCCCATCACTTTTGATATCCTGTTTATAGTGAGAACTGTCAAGCTCCTCAAAATAGCCATCAACTGCAAACTCTACCTCTTCATTGTTGACAAATCTTTACCACTGAGCCATTTTTTCAAGTTTTGAAATGGAAAATAATCTGAGAGACTAAATCTGATGAATTGGGTGTGTGAGGAAGCAGTTCAAACTTCAATTTGTTAATTTTGGCCATCGTGACAGTGGATATGTGAATTGATGGATTGTCTTGATGAAACAAAACTTTCTTTCTTGCCAAATGCAGCTTTTTTCTCTCCTTTATTTCACTACTTAAACACTGCAATAAGTTGGCATAATACTACCATGATTGTTTTTTTTTCCCTTTTGAACATAATCAGTGAAAATTATCCAACATACATCCCAAAAACTGATAGCATGACCTTGCCTGCAGATGAAACTATCATTGCCTGCTTTGGAGTCAATTCTTCTCTTTCAGTACATTGTTTTGATCGCAGGAATGGATCCATGTTTCATCGACTGACACACTAATCGAGTGAGTGGTCAGTGCTCTGGCTTTTCATCCAAAGATACTGGATTGATTCCCCTTCAACCAGCAGTTGTTTCTCAAGTCAAAACCCCTGATATGACCATAGATGTTAAAGGGTGTTTGCTATACCACAGGAAAAGAAAATCATGGTAATCAACTCATGATAACCTGCTTTATTACTGTCAATCATCGCTAAACACTCAATTGAATAATCCTCATGATGCTGTTTTTGTTCCATTGTGAACAAACAGGCAACAATTTTTTAAAATTTTAAATTTTTGGGCTGTTTTGCCGTGATCTGTAGGTTAAAATATTTCTACCTAACGTTTCGTCCCTGTCTGTGAGGGGCATCTTCAGAGGCAATGTGCTCACATCGCTAACTCGGAAAGAATTACAACAGTGCGGGTTATAGCCGGTATATATATATGTGCACACAGGTGGGCGGGGTCAAGTGGATGCGTTCTAGTTTTTTTTTGTATTTAGCCTGGAGGTTACGGAGTTGGGAAAGTATAGGGAACTAGGTGGAGTTTAATGTCCTTCGTCTTTGTTAAAGTTATTTGTGTTTTTATAAATCTCAAATCTCTGTATAAACAGGGATAATAATTTTTAGTCGTGGCTATAACCTCTACTTTATCATATTGCATACGGTGGTCGTCCAAAGATAAAACATGTTGTGCCATGGCTGATTTTTCTGTTTGTCTGAGGCGGCAGTTTCTTTTATGTTCTGTGATGCTTGTGTTGATGCTACACTTTATAGTGCTGATGTAAACTTGGCCACATGTGCACTGGATTTTGTAAACGCCAGATTTTGAAAGTGGATTGAGTCGATCTTTAGCTGATTTGAGGAACTCTTTTATTTTAGTTGTCGGCGGCATGAATATGGGTTTCACGTGTCGTTTTTCTAAAATCTTGCTGATACGATCAGTTATATTTTTATATATGGCAAGAATACTTTATTTTTATATGTCAGTGCCTTCCTAGGTCTTATGTTTTTTCTGGGACGTATTGCTCAATCGATATCCTTTTTAGTGTATCCATTATATAGTAGCATCATGTGTAGATATTTTAATTCTTGTGGTAAATGATCTGGGTCACAGATTCCTTTAGCTCGTACCACTAGTGTTTTGATTAAGCTTCTTTTCTGTTTGGGATGATGGTTGGATTGTTTACTAAGATTTTGGTCTGTATGGGTTGGTTTTCTGTTCACTGCACATGTAAATCTTCCGTCATTTTTCCTAGTTATCAATACATCGAGAAAAGCAATTTGACTGTCGGACTCTAATTCTTTTGTAAATTGGGTGTTTGCATGTTGGCTGTTCAGATGATCTAAGAATTTTTGGAGTTCAGCTTCTCCGTGAGGCCATCAGATGATCCTAAGAATTTTAGGAGTTCAGCTTCTCCGTGAGGCCATATAGCGAAGATGTCGCCAATGTAATGAAGCCAGACAGACGGTTTTTTAGTCGCAGTGGCCAGTGCATGCTTTTCAAAATGTTCCATATACAAATTAGCTACCACAGGCCCAAGAGGATTGCCCTTGGCAACTCCGTCTTTTTGTTCGTAGTAATCGTTGTTCCATCTGAAATACGTCATGGTGAGAGACAGTTTAAAAAGGTTGTATATGTCTTGCGGGAACAGCTTGTCGATATGTTCTAAATCATCCTTGACGGGTACCATGGTAAATAGCAACGTGATATCAAAGCTGACAAGAATATCTGTGGGGTCACATTTTAGATTGCATATTTTCTGCGTGAAATGATAAGAATTCTTTATGTGAGTTTCTGAATTACCGATGTGTTCCTGTAATAACAGAGTGAGATAATGAGAGATTATGTATGTGGGTGATCCGATGGTGCTGACTATGAGACGTAATGATACATTCTTTTTGTGAATTTTTGGCAATTCATATAACCTTGATGACATGGCTTCTGAATACAATAAGCTTTTCTAAGTTTCCTGTGGTATGGATGGTGAATTCCTGTTCATTTTATTTGTTTTATTTAGAATGGTAGAGGTAGGATCACGTGATATCTTGTTGTACACCGTAGGGTCCAATAGTTCTGAAATTTTCTCATTGTAATCTGTGATGTTCATAACAACAGTAGCATTGCCTTTGTCTGCTGGCAAAATTAGGATACTGTCGTCCGCATTCAGGTCTTTCAAGGCCATCAATTCTTTTTTATTTATGTTGGTTCCGGGAGGCTTAGCTTTTCTCAGGTACCTGGTTGATTCAGTATGTATTTCTTCTGTTATTTCCCGTGGTACCGAGTGGATTCTGGCTTCAATGTTAGCAATTATATCTTCTACAGGTATGCTTTTTCCATTTTATGCAGAGCTTTCTCATATCTAAGTTTTTTTGAAATCCAATGATGTGTGCTTGTTTGCACACTTCCGATGCTATTTTGTGGATTTTGTTCACCATTTCTGGCATGGTCACCTCTTGGTAGACCACTATGATGTTTCAAATGAAAGTATTACATCATATAATGATGATCAATTTTTGTCTATGTTTATAAATTCACTTAGTGTTCAGTATTAATGGCTGCCAAACAAATACTAACCAATTGCCAAACTTTAAATTTAAGCTTTATAAGGTTGATACTTTTTAGCAGTCATTTTTTTCAAATAACAACCACCATTTAGATGTCTGGTTGGGTACTTCTGGGTCTCTCTTTATAATCATTATAGTGGTGGTAGTAGTGTAGGAGCTTTAGCCACTGTCAGTGGCGGTGGTAATGTTTTACATATTTACAGTGTAAGCAAGCAACATAGAGTCATTTCTTCAATCAGTCACAACTGGGTATGAGTATAAATTTGAACATGAAAAGGTAATTCAAGAGTGTGTGTATTGTGGTAAGAGTGCAACAATTTTCAATTCTTTCCTAAGCTTGGACAACTACTTTAATAAAATTATCTTTCTGTTACAGGAATCTCAAGCCATGTGTGCAGGACAGGATGCATCAATGAACCACTCCCACACATCCACAGCTGTAGGCACAAACTGTACTGCCACACAGTCAATGTTTACAAGTGCTAGCACTGTAACTTGCGATGCTGCTAAAGGCAGTCCTTTCACCAGTATATCCACCAGTGTTAGTTCTCATTTAGCCTCTCCAACACTGTCACATTCCCATAGCCCTATGACAGCGATCAGGTGAGCTTTCCAGAAGGTTGACTTTGTAATATTCTCAACTCTATGACTTCATTTTGTCCATTTCTTAATAAAAAAAGTCTGATTTGATGCATTCACATGACTTTCTCTACCTCTTCTGCAACAGACTGGTGGTTTTACAAACGCTTATTCATCTATCTACTTCAGCTATCAAACTAAACATAAGCAGAACTGGTTTTATTTCACATTTCCTTGTAGGTACGATGGGAGTAAAGGAATACAACAGCCTTAATTAATATACTAATCCTTTAAGATTTTGTCGATTTGTGATGAACTTTGAAACTCTATTCTCTTTGAATTACCAGGAGAGAAAAAGAAAAGGGGGGAAAAATAACTTTGAGAGAATTAATGGTTAACTCTGATGGTAGGCCTTATCTTAAGTTTTTGACATCGTATGTGTTAACAGTAGTGAGAAAAGATTATCAAATGATTAACTTTTTCATTCAGATTTATAAACTGCTTATTTTCACAAAATGTGTGAAGTAGTAAAATAGATAGTTTTTAAAGTAAGCAGTTTTCATTTGATTTAAAAGTACAATGCAATAGGGTTTTAGCCCTGAGTATTATGAAAAGACTTTAGTGCACATTATTTTGTAATATTAAAATGTCTAATTGCTTGCATCTATTCTCCAGTAATTAAAGCGATAATTAATTCGTTGCATATTGGATTGAAAGCATAGCATTACACATATAACTTTGAAATGGAGCCCTGTATTTTTTAAATAAAGATCGTAAAGAAATATATTTTCCTTTTTAAGGCTATCTACCTGTTGTAGAATTGAATGTGATTATGGTTCAATAATAATAATATATATATATTTTTTTTCCCGTAGTCGGCTTACCCTCCTCATATTTAGGACTGACACCTCGCCACCCCCCTCCCCAGGACTTACAAGTTAACCTAGGGATCAGAGGCTGTTGGGGAGCCAACGGCACAAAATCACAGAATGGAGAACCTGTAATGAGTGGTTGGCCTGTAATCAGGCATGAATGTGAGGCAGTGAATGATAGGCAATGCACACGAAATGGATGATAGGGTAATTGGTGGAATGAGTGGTAGGGGAAGGACTCAGAAAAAAATCTGCCCAGATATCACTTCATCCACCATAAATCCCACGTGCAGGAACTTGGGATCGAACCTGAGCCACCTAGGTTGGTGGCGAATGGTCTAACCACTTGGTTACGGAGCTGCCCATTTTTATTATCTATTATTATTATTATTATTATTATTATTATTATTTATGCATTTGGTTTGAGGTTTAAATGTATGAGCCAAAAATTATTCCCTCGCAATATGGGGAAATATTGATTTATTAATTCATTCTTAAGACTGGTTCACAGCAACTGCTAATGGTAACCAGAACAAGAAGGGAATGTTGAAGTACATGTATTTTAATGGAATCATAATTTGAAGTGTTCCCCGGCCCCTGGGAAAGGAAAGCAAGTCTTGCCAAGTTTTAAGTTTCTCGTTCTCATTACAGGGCATGGCATATTCGATGTAGAGATTATTCTAAGTGGCTCTGCCATGAAACAGGTGCTAGTGCTCAGTTTAGTCGCAATTCTTTTGAATTATAATTTTGGCTAACCTGTGTTATGTTGCTGAATTGGAGACAGATAAAAAACATCATTGGTCAGTTAATAATAAGTGAAGCTGCAATACTCAAAGTTGACTAGTTAAAGAAGAAGAATAAATGTGTGTGTGTGTGTGTGTGTGTGTGTGTGTGTGTGGGTGGGCATGCGTGCATGTTTTTTTTTTTTTCTTTTTTTTTTTCTTCTTCCAAAGATGTAACATGAAGATTTTCAAGAAAATCTCCCCAACCCCCAACTATCCTTTACATGGAACTATTTTTGAAAACTTTGATTCTCTCAAAAATGGCTCTAACGATTTTGATTAAAATATTGTATATTAAAGATATTTACTTGCAAATAAAATGTATATCTTGAATTTTCTGGGAATAGCCTCTGAAGACTACTTTATTCTGGAAGAATTTTATGGAATTTTGCATAACTACTAAACCTTAAGAGATGGAATAGAAACTTACCACATAAAAAATGTAGGGCCCATTAAAACACACAATTTATGTCATATACATTTTTTTCGTGGAGTTGATCGTTTTTGAGATATCCCTTGTTTTTGTGTTCAGCTTTGAAAAACTTATACTTTTCTCATACAGAATTTGTCAACTCCTGTACATACAAACAAAGGAACTTCAGTCACATAGAAACCAGCTTTTGACTATCACTTTAGCCTAGTGCACTCCCTTATTTGGTTCTACTTACAAGGAAGCAAGTAATAAGACTATTTCTGCTAATTTTTTCTGGATTAGCATGAAGTAAATAGAAGTATAAGCTTTTTAACAATAATTTATTGCAGAGATATAGAGAAAGTCATGTGAATGGAACAATCAGATTTTTCATTATTTCATTAGGTAGATGTATAGAATCTTAAAGGAGTCATTGAGTTATGGAGTTAGGTAAAAAACTTCATTGAACAATCTAATATGTAGTTTATTGCAGCATAAAGTGATATTTTTTTTTCTTCATTTTTTCTTTTAATCACGGAAAACACTGAAAGTACTACAACATTAGTGTAAAATAGTTATGCCTTCATTTTTTCTTTTAATCACGGAAAACACTGAAAGTACTACAACATTAGTGTAAAATAGTTATGCATGTTTCCAAAAATGATTTGTGTAGAAGGAGTTTGATTATTTAAGCAGGTGCCAGAGTCCCAGCATATCAAACATTGCTGCCAATCGTCAGAATATGACACCATCACCACAGTCATGGATCACAGCACGCACACAGTACCACATACAATGGCCAGGATCACCTGGAATGGCTGGAACACCTCCCCCTGACTCGCGTATGATGACTACTCAAGTTTTATCTGATTCTTTTTTGGAAGCCAAACCAGTATTCCCAGAACTCTGCCTAGAGCATATGTGGACAGAAAATCTTGGTTTGCCAAGGTGAGTAGGATCTGAATCAGTTTTCTTATCATATGTGTTTTTATTTATATTGAAGTGTACAATTAAGAATATAAGTTTTGTAATATACCTACCTTAAATGCATTAATTTTCAAAGTTTTTATGAATTACTAATTATTGCTAAAATTTCTATTTTATTCTTTAACAGATTATGCATAACTGCTTGTAGTTGGTTATTTTTAAATTAAATATGCATTGATGTCCTTAAACTTATTAAAAGCTAGATTTGCAAATTTGCCTCTTTAATTCTCATTTTCCTTTTAGTAACCATTGTGATGTTATTATGATGGATGATAAATTTAACTAAATTCTGTATGCATTCCTTGCATTGATTTACAGTGACTCCCATAATGATTCATTTTTATCAAATTATCTTTGAGCTTCTTTTCTCTCACATATAAACAATATTTTATAATATATATATATATATATATTTTTAATAGGCATATATTTCTAGTTTACGATTAATATAGAATAATTTGCCTGCATTGTATGATAAGAAAGAAACCTTTTATTTATGTCCAGGCCAACATAGTGCTCATAATCATTTGGTTTCAACTCCCTACCTCTTGATGTTACTTTAGTTATGTAAAAGGTAAGCATTCAGTATTGTAAAGGTCACTCAGCTGAGTGGTAGCGTGTAGTTTGAGTTGAATGCTAACACAAAGTCAAATGGGTCAAAGAGCACCTAGCACCACATTCAAAATAAGGCAACTCTGCATATTTGATCATGCTAAAGGCCATAAGTATATCAGAAATTGCAAAACTGTTATAAATTTCCAAGAGGGTTGGTGACATTATTAGGAAGTACAAAAATGAAGACAATGGAATTTGGACCACCACCAGGTCGGCCAAAAAAATTAACAAGCAAAGAAGAATATGCTATAGTTAGAAGGAGCAGCCAGGAAGAAACCATCCGCCAGTGAAGTAAATAGTAGAAGGAGACTAAATTTTGCTAAGCAGTACCTGAAAAGGATAAAAACTGGTGGAATGATGTTATCTTTGCTGATGAAAGTCCCTACAAAGTTTTATTAGGATAACGATCCCAAAGATATGGCCTATGAAGTGCGTTCCTGGCTGCTGTACAATTATCCCAAGGTAATTCAAACCGCGGTACAGTTGCAGATTTAAATCCCATAGAAAATTTATGAGACGAACGAGACCACAGGGTAAGAACTTCTCCAATTTCCTCTGATGTGGAACTAAAGAGAAGACTGGTAGAAGAACATTTTCTGACTACACTCAGAAGTTAGTTTCTAGTATGCCAAACCATCTGAATGCTGTTACTTTTATATATATATATATATATATATATATATATATATATATATATATATATATGCTGATGGATATAAAACACAGTACCAAAGTAAAAGCTGAATGTTTGGTTATGTTATTTAAAATATGGACAAAAGAAGGTCAATGTTTGATATGGAAGTATGTGTCTTGGAATGTTAAGGGGTGTAACTATTTTGTTATTGTGAACAAGTTGTAAATAAATTAAATGTAATGACAGGCAGTGGTTTCAAATATCACAAAACCATATGTTTATGGGAGTATGTAATTTGGGATTAGAGAGTTACCGGCATAACGACTGATGATTTCAGGAGTTCCTAAATTGGTTTATTGGTTGTTTTTTAACTAAGGTTAAAATGCATTAGTTTTAGTTCTTCCTCTCCCCCTCTTGTATCTATTGCCCTTACACCCATGTGTGATCTGTATATTCAGTTCAATTTTATTGCAATGCATTATGATGTTATACACACAATTGAATTAGAGTAAGCAGATACAAATAAATACACAAAGTAATAAAGCAATATATACAGTAAAATATTAACAATAAGTAAGACAGTTTATAATTTGATTTTACACAGTTTACAGAATACATTACTAGTCAAATAAAAGGAGTAACTTATTTAAAAGCAACACAGTTTTGTAGTTTTGGTTAATAGTATTTACAGAATTATCTGCACAGGTATTCCTCAGTATAATAGAAGGATTTACTAACTGAAAACTATTTTAAAAGTTGTTTAAATTTATTACAAATATTGTGATATTTATTTCTTCTGGTGGAGATTATAAAATTTTATTCCAATAAAACTAGGTTTTTTCATAAGTGTAATCTGTGGCTAGGGATTGTATAATCATTTTTATGTCTTGTATTTTATCTGTGGACATCACAGTTTGCTTTTAATGTAAAATGATACTTTTTAAAATGTAGAATGATGTATCAATTGCTGGCTATGGCATGGAGGATTTAAGTTACCCCATTCCTGGCCTTCACCTATGAGTAATTCGTGTGAAGCATCTGCAGGGCTAAACTGGTTAGCAGTCTGCAATAAAAGCTGTAAATCTCTTTGTTGCTCTACCATCCTTATTGTTGTTCTGCTAAAGAGATAATGAACCATTATAAACGGCTCCAGTTATTGGTACAAAAGGTTCCCCGAAGATCCAAAAGCACATGGGTAGTTCTCAAAATAACAGGAGTGTTTTGTATTAGAACTTTTGTTCTAATATCCTTTACAGGACATGAATCATTTATCCTTTATTGATGTAAGAATAATTTGATATTTTGTTTCAGGGAAATGTCTTATGGACCATCAAGCAGAATATTTCTGACCTCGGACTTTGTGGGTCAGACGTATTTGTGTTACCTGATCCCTACTCGCAACCAGCTTTTCTGCACAAGACTAGAGAAATCTAATAAGGAAAAAAAACTTATCTTTGGAGTGGTTACCAGTTTAATGGCCAAGGATGCTATTCCTATACCAGTGAGTGACTAACATTTGATAGCTTCACAATTTCTTAATCTAATATACTGTGAAATCAAATGGTTACCTCTACCCCAAAACTTTGCCAATTTGTTTGGCATTTTGTTCCTGTCCCTGATGCTACAGTATATTCCATGTGCCATGTGCATATGATTTGGTTTAGAAATTTTAGTTAGATCATAGTAACACTATAACAGATGATAATTTTTACCTGGACATGTTTCAAAGTGCCTGTGTGCTTTATCTCCAGCAAACTTCAACTGACGTGTTATTATGTCACCCAAACGTGTTATTATGTTGCCCAAAAACACACAGGAAAGCAAAACTTCACTACACACACTGTAAGAATGTGTGTAACTGAATAGGGCTGCGCCTAGACCAAGTGGTTAGACCACTCACCTCTCACCTAGACAGCCCAAGTTTGATCCCAAGTGAGATTTGTGGTGGACAAAGTGGCGCAGGGGTGAGTTTTCTCTGTGTTCTCTGATTTCCCCCTGCGTCGCATTAGACCAGTGCTCCATCTTCATTCCATGTACCATCAATGTTCATTGCCTGCGGTGCCACAAGTGGTAAAAGTGAGCATCAAACACTACAAAAAAAATATAAAACTGAAAAAGAGAAATGTTGCTGTCAAAGCATTCCTTAGAAGCTACCTGAGCCGGCATACCTGTAAGTTCATTCTGGGAACTATAGCAATGAAAGAATATACCCTGTTTGATACCTGCCACCCATGCAAGTAACAAAGGGTTAAAAGCTGTTGCTGCGTGAAACAGTTGAAATTTGGTTCTCTTTACTAAGGTAATAAAGTACTCAGGAGTAAAACAAAAGAGAACTGAATTGAAAGATCACTTCCTGTTTGAGAAAATTTCTACTTAAAATTTAAATCATCAACAAAGAATACCCCGGAAATGGTTAACTCTCCAAAAAAAACATGCATGACAAATTGTGTGTTTTAAGATGATCTACAATTTTTGTGCTGCAAGTTTTTGCTATCTCTTACAGTTTTCCAGTTATTCAAAAGTCATCCAGAAGATTTTGGTCTTCACAGGCCATTCCCAGAAAATAATAATAAAAAAAAATATATATATTTTATTTTTTGTTTTGTTTGTCATGTAAATGCCCATAATATACAACTTTTAGTAAAATCATTGGAGCCATTTTTTGACAAAAAAAAACATTTTCAACATTCTTTCCATGCAAAGTGTAGTTTGGGTTGGGGGATTTTTCTGAAAATCTTTGTATCACATCCTTGGTCTATACTAAACTAAATATCGAGTTTGATATTTAAGAGACTTTTTGTTTTTGAGTTATGCTGTCCAAGCACACACATACACGCTAAGCTTCACTTAGGATAAAATGATGCCTATGTATTGATGTTGGATAAAGTCACATTTTTTTCTTTTTCCCTGGAGCCTTTTCTTCAAAGATTCTAACTTGAGAGACATTAAGTAAAAAAATAAATAAATAAATAAATAAATAGGAGATAACCTATTATTAATATTTAACATTTAAATTATGTATTTGTTTTGTTGCAGAAATTGTGTATGATAGCAACGGTAGATATTACTGGTGGTATCACACTGTACTCTGGTATGAACCTTGTGGGTAAACTGCATGTGGCTGGCATTCCTTCAGCTCTTACCACATCTTCATATCTATCTATGAGTCTTGGCAATCAGTTCAGAGGCAGCTCTCCTTTTCCAAGGTGTGTCAATTGCTCTTTATGTAGCATAGTAGATAATAATGTTATTTATCCTACAAAAATCCTGCACGAGAATTTAGATGCACAGCATATTTTTTTAAACATGATTTTTGCAGCCTATTATGACACATTGCTGGGATTATCTACTTGACCATATTTACCATTGAATACTGTAATACTAGATATTAAAATATATATGTGATAAAAGTTATCTAGTATATTTCTATCTTCCAGGCATAACTCTGGCATGTTACTTAATTAAATGCTTTAATTCCTTCAGTGTTGTTATAATAATGTAGTTGCCATGTTAACTGGGTTTTTTCCTCTTTTGATTACTCTCATGACTAACATTATTCAGCTGCATAAGGAATTGGGATTCAAAAATAAAGGTTTTATATGATGCTCAAGATACTTAATGAGAGGTGAGACAGGTCGGAGATCTAGGATTCATGCTGCCTTAAGATATCATCATTACAGAGGCAGTAACCAGTTTGGTATTTAACAAAGTTTTCATTTTTGAGTTATGCACTCCCTCCCTCCTCCCTCCCTCCTCCCTCACTCACCCACTCATCCACCCACACCCACCCACCCACCCACTCACTCACATTTGGTAGGTAGATTTTTTCCCCCCCAAGTATAATGTCCTATAATGGATTCTTGTTCATTTTGACAGTACATAACCTCTTTGTCATGTGTACTGTCAGTGATCACTTTGCAATCTGCCATATTCTCAGCTTTTTCATGCTTTCTAGTGATTTGTTGTCAATGTGAATGACAACATATTGGTAAGTTTATTGTAGGTTTACCTCTACACTTTTTGTGTAGTATGCTTTCATAAGTTGTTTAATGCAGGGCCTCTCAAATGCATAAAATGATGTAGGTGCAAACCAAGGTTTCGTGCACCATGCATTGGTCTGACTTGGCTTAGCTCAGCTCAGGACAATTCACAGTGAAGAAGAACAGAGGGAAGATGAGGAATGAAGAGACTGGAGGCACTAGCACAACAAATGTAAGGAAAGAGAGATAATGCTATAGCTACAAAACAAGGTGTTGGAGTTAGCATTGCCATCAACCTAGCACCCTGCAATGCATTGGAGCATGCACCTTGAGAGGCTCTGGTATAATATATATATTTTGTCAAGATAAATATTTTGTCATAATTATCAATATATGACTTTTAAATCAAAATAGTTAAGAAGTTTTTTCAGGAGATAAAAAAATTTGAAAAATATTTCACATATGGGTAGTTGGGGGTGGGGGGATTTTCTGGAAAGTCTTCATATCATATCTTTGCAAGAAAATTAATACAAATACCATTTATTTATTATTTATTATAATTATATTTATCCAACTTTTGATTGGATCATCCACCATATGGACAATGATAATGAATTTTGAAGCTAATGTGAACCAGTATTCTTGCAGTGAAGTGCTAGATTCAACTTTATTAGACTTTCTATATGCCCCTCCATTGTATTGACAGCAGAGTTTGTGGTTTCAACAAGACAGAGCTACTGCTCACTACACTTTAATGATTTGAAACAATGTAAGTGACGTAGTGTTAAAAAACCAACTCAACAAATTAATAAAACATATAATTTGAAACTAGTTGAATCACATATTTGGACATCAGTGGATTGGACAGGGAGGTCTAAGGTCTTGGCTGCATGCTCACCTGACCTGTCAACCCTAGATTTCTTTCTTTGGGGATATATGAAACAATATCTTTTCCAGACTCAACCCCCAACTTTGGAAGATTGTATGAGCCTTGTCATTTGGCATATTTCACTAGTTATACTTTCCAATGTGAGTGTTGAATTCCAGGATCGAGTGAGGCATTGTCTTCATGTTGATGGACACCATTTGAACATATGTGTTAGGTCTTAAACAGAGACCATGAACATGACATTAGTTTCAACATGAAATAACTGTTAAAATGAATATTGCTAAGAGACAATGTAAAACTCATTTTTCAATCAATTGTTTAATAAAATTGAACATTTTCTAATTTCCCTATTCATCAAGTGACTTTTGGGCCACACGGTATATGAATGTATATACATATAGGTACTTATGTTCGATACATATACACATCCATGTTTGGCATGCTGCATTCCAGATCATGTAGAAAAGGAATCAAAATGTGTGCGATTGCATTGTGTCTGTGGCTTCAAGAGGTGCAATGATTTTGGGCAATAAACTTAAAACTACTGAAATATTAAATGTTTAACAATTTAATTTTCTATTGTGTGGTAACATCTTACCACACCAAAATTGAATTTATTATTCTCAATGGGTAAAAGCAATTTAATGTGTTAGGCTTTTGTTTTTCAATATATCTTGCTTTTCCTTAATAAAGTCTTGCTTTTGAAAATTTTGATCTGGTCATCCTATGCAAAAGAAAGCATGATACTGAAGTTTGTAAAATCTCATTTTGCATGGATAGCCTCGGAAACTTTATTAGTTCTATCTTTTGTTGAAAATATGATTAATATTGATGGTGAAACATGTTCAAGAAAACTTAAGTGTGTGAAAAGAGTTAAAATTTACTAAGAAAAGTTCTATTTAGTCTCAAAATTATTTGAAGAACCCTTGAAGATGTAGAGCAGAAGAATTTGTATAAATACTTAAACAATTATCTCTAACTAGTTATTAGGCTTTAATAAGTTTGTTTTTCAATGTGAATAAGCTTTTAGCTTCAGGTGAATTCATTCAAAATATTCTAAATGCTTTGACAAAATGAAAATACTATGATATAATGAAAAATTATTTGAGTTGCAGAGATTTAATAATTGGTATAGAGAAAACTGTATTTTGTAAATTATTTGTATTAGCTTGTTTGGTTCACAAGTCATTAGGTTCTTATCAACCTATAATTTCAGGAAATTATCCTGTGACTTTATAAATGTTATGTGAGAAGCACAGTGAAGTTATTTGACATTATATGGATGAACTGGGATGGTTATTACTTAAGTGAAGTTTAAGTTAAACTTTGAAATCCTGGGTGAAACTAATCTCATTGTACAGTACGCCCAGCCAGAAAATGCTGTCCATTGGTCACAGGAGGAAACATGTGAGTCAACCCAGATTGAAAATGAAGATAACGGTTTCCAAAAAATGTCCCAGTAAGTTCTGGTTATTTTGAGTGAAGTTAGAATAATAATCATCCCGGTTTGTCCATATAATGTCCTGCGATTGTTCCTATCAAGCATATTTTCTCAGTACTGTAATTATCAATAAATATTTTAGGAGGAGCAGTTTGCTACTAACAGGACAGCACTCTGCTGTAGAGCCAAAATTTGATGAGGAGGTATACTTGCTATCACCTGTACCATCAGTGCATGATGCACGACCACATTTAGAGTCATCTGCATCAGGAGAAGAATCTATTGGAAGACAGGAGCAACTAACAAATCTTCGAGATTCTGTTAGCAACAGAATTACTCTGGTAAGTGTCTCAAACTTCAAGTAATCATACATTTCATCTGTTTAATAACATTATATTTAACAAGCTCTTAACTTAAGTTCCAGCAGTGGTCATTTCCCATTTATAGTGGACATTAAAGTGCAAATAATGCAAATAAATCAGAATCTCAGAAGTAGAAATAAGGACTCTAAAAAGTATGCAACATTCAAATGGAATGATTATAGTAATGAGTTCAATAAAGTTTTGGTTTCACGCTATGGGCAGATATGCCAGCAAGGGGTTAGTTTCAAGTCTGATGTAAATGAAATGGAGAAAGCAATAAATATATTAATGAGATATTTAGGTGGAAGGAGAGGGAATGAGGGTTAGAAGAAAACATTTAAACAGAGTGAGGATTGGTTTGATGAAGAATACAAAGTATTAAAGAAGCTGGTGTACAGATGGAAAAATGGAGAGAACAAGGAATGTAGAAGCAAAGAGGAAACAAAAGAAACTAAGGTGGAGAGAAAAAAGGAGAGTAGCTTATTGGACTGGACCGGACTGGACTGGACTGGACTGGACTGGACCGGACCGGACAATTAAAATTTACAAAAATTCAATGTTATAAAACTCCTGGACATTATAGGCCTTATTTCTTCAAAATAATTATAATCTCACTTTTAAATTTGTTGAATGTAAATTTCTTAATTTTGTCAGGTAAAATATTGAATAAATTAATGGACACTATTTCAAAACTATTTTGCATTTTACTACATTTGCATGTCCTAAAATAGACATTACTGCTACTTCTTGTGGGAATCACGCGAATCAAGATTATGTATATTTTTCTTAATATATAGTAAACAATTTAAAATATATATACACAAGGAACAATGAGGATTCCAAATTCAATAAAATGTGGTTTACAATGTGTTTTTGGCGGAACTCCACATATTATTCTTACTGCTCTCTTTTGTAAAATAAGAAGCTTATTAGTATAAGAATGGTTACCACAAAGTAAAATACCATAATTCATAATTGAATATATATTACTATAATACATCCACAGTAAAGATTTTTTGTTAATGGTTCTGCTTAGTACTTTTAACATAAGGATCCCTTTGCTTACTTTATAGAAATATAATCTATGTGGGATTTCCATCCTAAATTAGGCTCGGGATGAATGCCTAAAAATTTTACTTTCGAAGAAGAAATGTTAGCAGCATAATTACTAAAACTTAGATCTACAGTTTTAGCTTGGTTAAGTATTAGTCTATTAGAATCACACCAGCAATTTACTTTAGATGTTATATCTTTTACTTTTTTGGTAAGAGTGCCATTATCATCACAACATACATTTAATGCTAAATCATCAGCAAATAAAAATGTTTTAAGGCATTTGTCTTGGATAGCTTTAGGGAGATCATTAATATATATTAAAAAGAAAACGGGCCCAAGGACTGAGCCCTGAGGCACACAATGCTTACTATTCTTGAATTTAGAATTGGTGCCACTAACATAAGTATCTGTCACTTAAATATGAGAATATGATGATCACACTAGTGTCATTAAAACCATAATAGGCCAATTTTTATAAGAGTATTTTGTGAAAAATAGTATCAAAGATCTTGGTTAAATCAAAGAAATGACCATGGGATGATAATAGGGTGTTAAAGGGGGAGAATGTCAGTAAGATTTGAAAGGCCATAAAATTTTCATATGGCAAATTTGTAGATCAGCTGAATATGGATGGCTAGTCTATTTCAAAACTCTTTATGGGGAATATGGTAGCAATTGGATGACATCAGACACCGAGATCAGTAATGCGTATGTGAAAATATTTGACAGAGCAGTATGGGATGATGAAGTAATTAAACAGGTTAAAATAATGAAAAGAAAGCAACTGATTTAGATGGGATTCTCACAAAGTTTCTCAAAGAATGGTGTACTGACATAGATTTAAGAAATTAACAGTTCCATTTAATTCAATTAAAGTGAACTGGAGAAAAGCAATTATACATCCAATTTATAATTTATATATCCAAACCAAAGAGTTATGTGGGATTGGACTATTTTTGAATGTAGGAAGAATTTTTACTAGAATTTTGACAAATAGGTAGTTGGGTAGAAGAAAACAACACCCTTTTGGAATTCCAAATGTGTTTTAGAACTGGGAGGAGAACTATCAAAAATATTTTTTTAATAAAAGCATTAGTTAAAGGAAAAAAGGCAAACATTATCTATCGGTAGCATTCATTGTCCTAAAAAATCTGATGTGTTATACTCACATGACTTTCTCTACCTTTTCTACAAAGTTCTTTCTTCTTTCTACACCATACTAATCTAGATAAACAGCAGAACGTTCTTATTACTTAGTTCTTTATAAGTACAAGAAGGAACTAAGGGAATACACCAGGCTAAAGTGATAGTAAAATGTTTTAAAAGCTGTCGTAATGCGGTTGTCATTGCAAATCACTTCTTTACCACTTGGCCAGGAGTAGAATAAAAGAAAAAATGGACGCTTCCTGTTCTGAGAAAAGTATAAGTACTTTACAATTGACAATTGAAACAATTACAAAAAATGGTCTGCCGGGGTAGTGTGCTGGTAGCTTGTCTGCCTCACATTCAACGTCGTGAGTTCGAATTTTGCTTAGGGATAAGGTTTTTTTCGGGGTTTTCCCTTATCCTGAGAAGATAAATGTTGAATAACTTTAAGCTCCATGGACCCCGAGATCATTTGAGCATCATTTCACCAAATTCATTCATCGTACGAAATGACTGACCTGGTTAAAGAATGTAAAAAAAAAATTACAAGGAATATCTTGTAAACGATTACCTCCACAACAAAAATGTAAAGGACATAAATTGTGTGTTTTGAAGAGATCTACATTTTTTGTGCAGTAATTTTTGTCGATCTCTTACTGTTAACAGTCAAGCAAAATTCAGCAAAATTCATTCAGAATAAAGAAGTCTTCAGAGACTATTCACAGAAAATGCAATACATACATTTTATGTGGGATGTAAATATTTTTAATATACAGTATTTTAATAAAAATCGTTAGAGCCATTTTTCAGAAAATCAAAATTTTTAAAACCTTTTCCATGTAAAGGGTAGTTTGTGGTGGAGGGATTTTCTTGAAAATCTTCGTGGCACATTCTGGCAAGATACTAAACCTAAATACCAAATTTGGTATTTAACAATCGTTTTGTTTTTGAGGTATACTGTTCACACACACATACACATGCATGCAGACCTTTTTCTAAAAATGCTTTTTTTTGGACTCAGGGGTCCCCAAAATGGTTATTTCCAGTGAAATCTTGACATCAAATTTTTGGGTGGAATACAATATGTCTATCTGCTATGTACATTGTACATATGGGACTAGAGCTATTAAAAATACTTATGGCAGAGTGGAGCAACAGTTACTAGGCATAAATTATTATGTAAAGATTTGTTGACAGATGGTAAGTATACTGTGAGCCTTGTGTAAGAACACTTGAATGAGAGTGGAGGAAGGAATAGTATCTTGGGAGATAACACAAAGGAAACATTTACTCTTTAATCTATTCATTGGCAACATTTTATTAGGGATAAGCAAGAACAATGCCTGTAATAAATAATATTGCAAATCCTGGGCTACTTATATAGGCCTTTTAATACTATATTTTAAATTACACCTGGGTAATGTTTTTTAAATTTATTTGTTTTTTGAACCAGCTGAAAAATTTATGCCACAGCCGCTCAGTTTGTGAACTCCTAACACGTGCGTTGAGCTGTTCTGTACGAGATACGTATTATTCGTTGTTATTTATATTTGTTGATAGTGTTTTGGTGTTTGTTTGTATGTGAGGGAACAAGACTTTCACAATTATAGAAGTGCATAGACTTTTGTGGGAAGGTGTGATGAGAGGGGATGGCTACATGCAAGAAGAAAGTGAATCATTTCACAAAATAATACGAAAAGTACAGGAATTAGACAGAATCATCAGTGAATGTGAACCACTAATGATATGTTTTGGTGATGATGTTGATGATGACAATGATGATGATCCTTTCCAGAATGACGACGAAGGAGACTTGGATGGAATTGAGCCATTAAAATTCTAAACTGGTGAAAATCTTTTTGTTATACCTCTCTTATTGTAATGAGCTATTTTGCATTAATCTGTTCTATATTGTTGTAAATACCTAATGTATGCTAGATGCGTTACAGTATCACTGTTATTTTCAGTTAACATCAATAATAACAAATTAGTTTCATTATTCATCAGCATTTATTTACTGTGTACACAGTTTATATTCATCGTTACACACGATAGAGATATTTGTAATCAGCTGTTGTGTACTAATTACAAAGGCAGCATAGCCAACCTTACACGAAACCACCTAAACCGTCAAGTGCAAGGATTCAGCAGAAAGCGAGCTACTTGCAACTGTAAGTCTCCATTAAAATGTTCTTTGAAGGGTGACATACCAGTTGGTTGAACGGGTGAAAAAACATATAAATCAGTTGGAAGATTGAGTGTCATTCCGACATGTTATCACAGTATGAATGGTTAGAGCAACTGCACGGAGAGCATGTGAACAGCAAAAGTACGAAAACACCCAGACATGGCCTTGTCCGTCACATATCCCATATGTATTCCCCTGGGATTGAACCCAGGCTGCCTTGGTGAAAGGTAAGTGGTCTAACCACTAGAACATGGTACCACCTATGGTACCACCTTTCATATTCTCACTGGTATAAAAACAAATATTCTACAGAAAGTTTGAAAATGTCACAATACCATTATTTACTTTCAGTCCATTAAATCCTTCCTGACCCATCAAACATGATTTATACTGCATATTTTATTGTGTAATAACAACCAGGACTACGCAGTCACAGAAAAATGCTACTTTTAATTCACAAATTAAAGTGCTTATGTATGTTACAGGAATATAAGGATGGATCTCTGTTTCGTATCTCTCTACCACAGCTCTGCTCTAGTCCACTAGGTAAGTGTTTCTTTGATTAATTGAACAGCAACATATTATGAGGATTATTATTTATTGGTAATGTTATATGCCAAAAAATCAGTTGACAGATTGAATGTCATACCAGCATATTTTCCCAGTAGCTCAATAGAGCAACCACACAGAGAACAGGAGAACCGTATTCAAATCCCAGCTATGGCATTGAATTTTTCAGTTGGTTCTAACAGTAAAGCACATACCCTTGGTAGGACATTAATAAACAGTATTACCAATATAATTAAAATTACCCAGTAGTTGGCATAGCAATATGAATATTACCTGGATACAAGTACTCATGATATGTAAGTCACCATTAAAGTACTGTTTGGTTGACTGGGTAAAAAACATGAATCAGTTAAAGGATTAAATGTCATACTGGCATGTTGTCTCAGTACTCATTAGTTAGAGTAACTGCACCTGGCTGTGGCACTGAATTTTTAAGTTGATTCTAACAGTATTATTAGGATCTTTAAAAAAAATAATGCTATCTATTGAAAATCATTCAAATGTTTTTTTTAACTACTATTTTTTTACATAGTCCTTATGTTATTTGACCTTAGGCCAAAATAGAATGAGGTATGTATACCTTTTTGATATTAGCTTTTGTCCTGCACCTGATGTCTTTTCTTCATTTAATTCATTATGTGGTTGTCATCTCATAAGTAACACCAAACATGTATGTGAACTTTAATGGTTTTCCCATAAATTGTACAGTAGTGGAGACCTTTTTATGACTATAGCTGCCAAGGAGGCATTTTTATGATTTTATTGGTAGATTGATTACACATTTTCACCATGGCATAAGTTTTAATCTTTGTTTTTTATAAGCTTACTCTGCACATAAACACACCTAAATGCAGGCATCTGTGTTCCCTTCTCATTGATTGGCTAAGATTGTTCCTGCCATAAATTTGGCTTACATAGCACGTTGAATGAACAAACAACTTAACTAAATGGATGGTCTGCACCATGGCCAAGTGGTTAGACCATTTGCCTCTTACCAAAGTGGCCTGGTTTGATCCCAAGCAACTGCATGTAGGATTTGTGGTGGACAAAACGGTTGCATTCCACCGGTTCTCCATCTTCATTCCATGTATCATCATTGTCATTGTTTGCAGTGCCATCTGTGGTAAAAGCAAGCATTAAAAAATGGAAATTTAGAAAAGCATGTAAATTAAGTGTTGGAATATGTAGCTTACAAGTATGGAGTATCTAGTGCAAGGTTTATGACAATGGTCTCAATAATATTTTCTGTATAGCAATCCAGCTCTTGTGATTTGTTTCCTCTATGACTATGTGAGTTTACATTAGATAAGTTCCTTTTTAATGGATGTTGTTAATCTGCGACAGTGCCCTACTTACTAGCATCTTAACTTTAAGCTGTTTAAAGTGATTATTTCTTACCATGAAGCAGTTTTCATAAACTCATCACATCACTCACTCAACTCATCACTTTTGTCTAGTACAGATTGTTTCCTCTTTTCCTGTTCTTGCTTGGAGTTGTTAGTTTGCTGTTTATTTTATTCTCTTTGAGATTTCCCAATACTGCTAATATCAATACCTGTAAATTCTAATGTAAACTTCTCAATTTACCTTACTGAAAGAGAAGGATTTCTTTCCAAAAACGCATTTACTGTTATTTTATTTCTTGCCACTAAAGATTTTCCCTTAAAGTGCTTGAGTTCAAAAGAGTCTGTGGGTTTTGCCATTATGCACAATTTGTTCACGAAATAGGAAACACTCATGTACTTTTTACTGTCTGTGAATAACAAGGACTTCAACTCTGTGAAGACATGGTAATGAAGTTGCATAAGAGGCTGTTATTAACAGTCTAGTATAAACAAGAGAGGTAACTTCCCTCATGTCTTAGAATAATAAGTAAAGATGCATCATTGCTTGAAAGAAAAGTAATATGAATGCAGAGAATAAATAATTACTTTAACTAAGAAATTCAAGAAATATTCTATTCATACATTCCAAAACACTCTTTCATTAACATTGTTGTTAATCCTATGATGTTACACAGTTACTCATAATATTGACATGCAGGATAAAGTAAGGAAATAAACTTCAGTGGTGTTATATTGTAACTTAAGATTACAAACTGAATATACCACCCTAATGGGTATACAGTACTATGATAAGCCAGAGCTTATCTGTTGTCTGCCGTTCATCACAACCATGGTCCCCTTTCACTCAGCTGCAACGAAATGTATAGCATGAGGTTTTAAAATTTTATTTCATCTGTAGTAGTAAATGGGTTGAACTTTCAGTAATGGATGATTTGAACTGTAAACCCAACTCCATCACTTAAATTATTTTGTGTTTGCCTTCTGTGGCTGTAGGATGTAAGCTTCCAATTTTTGTAAACTTTTGTTGTTTATAAATCTGTGTGTAGCTTAGTAAGTTATGTTATTTGCTTTAATATGTGTTTATAGTGGTACCAGGAAGAATTTAAGCTTTTGTGACAAAGAAGTACTACCAGATCTTAAAGAATTCTTATAACATGAAATTCTCATTTATTTTACATGTAATTTTTGTACACTTACTGAACAGTTATGCATTCTAAATTTCATATAATTATAGCATGATTATCCTTTGCTAGACTTGGAAAATTTTTAGGGGCTTCGATTTTGGAAAGTCAGCAAGTATGCACATAATGAATCCTTAATGAGACCCAGTGAGATATGCACTGTAAAGTGGTTGGAGAAGCAGTGTCCAATGCATTTGACTGATGTGTTTATAAGCTCTCAGACTTTATGAAACCTATTTTGGGCAGACTTTTGAATTTTGAACACACACCTCCCATATGTGGAAATGCAATCTCTACAAATAATGATTTCTCTACAGCTCAATATGTTTGGAGTGTTGGCTGTAGCAGAGCATTCAGCATGCCACAGACACTGGAGCTAAATATCTATACTTCCTGGAGTTGAACTCTCTGACCCAATTACTCAAGATTGCTTATAAATATTTGTGAATATTTCCTGTTTTCATTCCAACTTATTGACTGTAATGTGAATTGGTAACATACACTGTTTTAACTTTCCTTACAGTGGACTATCTGAAATTATTTGAAACTCTACAGGTCATTATCATATTGATGTCACAAATTCATCTTTAATACTGTACACAGAAAATACATCAAAAACGAAAATATCTATGATTTGCTTTCTCTCCCTATATCTCAATTTATTGGCAAAATATTAAAAATCTGAAGTTATTCTCATGACTTTTTCTAGCTGTTCCGCAAACCTTTTATTCAAAAGATTAATCTTTTATGTACATCATGCTAATCAAGATAAACATAAGCAAATCAGTCTTATTACTAGCTCCTAGAAGGCTAGAAGGGAAATAAGAAAATACACTGGCTAAAGCGATAGTCAAGTCCTTTAAAAGCCAGTTGCTATGTGAAACAATGGAAATTCCATCTCTTTGATTACCAGGAGTAAACAAATGAGAAACAAGAAGAAAGATGTCTTTCCGTTCGAGAAAAGTTTAAGTAGCTTAAAAGTGGAACCAATAATCCGGAACATTTGGAAAACAGTTAACTCTACTAAAAAATAAATAAATAAAATGCATGTAACATTAATTGTGTGTTTTAATGAGATCTACATTTTTTGCATATGTTTTGTCTATCTCTTATGGTTTGCCAGTTATGCAAAAGTCAATCAGAATGAAGAGGTCTTCAGAGTAATACTTGTTACACCATTTTTGAGAAAATCAAAGTTTTTTTAAAAATGTTCCATCTAAACAGTAGTCGGGAGTAGGAGAATTTTCTTGAAAATCTTTATCTTGCATCCTTGGAAGATACTCAACTTAAATACAAAGTTTGGTATTTAACCGACTTTTTGTTTTTAGCTAGGATGCCCCCCCCCCCCCCCCCCACACCCACACCTGCACATGCACACCCGCATATACAGACCTTTTTTGAAAATGCTTTTTTTGGACTGGTGAAATCTCTGTATCAAAATTTTGGTTGGATTGCAATACCTTCTCTGTCCACTATGTGCATTGAACATATGGGCTAGAGGAAGTAAACAGTTTTAAGCTTAACGGCTAACTTTAGTTCAACAATTGGTTGCTTGGAACTATGCTAGGCACTGATCATGAGCTTTGTCTGCACCTAGGCTACAAGTATCTGTGTACAAGACTGCACTAAAGATAACTTACACCCAAGAGTTCAGATAGGGCAGATATTGTTTTATTTTTTTCAGTAATGGATGCCTCTAAGAAAAAGAAGTTAAAAAACTGAAGAGATAAAAATTGCTTATATTTGTAAATTCTCTTGTTAACATGTTTTAAACACTGGAATATGGAGGGAATTGAATCAATCTAATTTCTAAATACTCTTTTTTTCTTATTGACATAATAGAGGGAGAGAAAGTTCACAGATATTTTTAGTTTTGATTGATGTATGTTCACTAAAAAATTCCAGCTCAATCTGTAATAATGTCACAATGGCTGCTTGTCAGTTTCTATGTGAGAGGAACATCAAATTTCAAGCATTCCAAAGTGCAATTTTCTGTTTTATTTATAATAGCTAAGGAAAAAATGTGGACCATTATGTTTTGAACCACCTTCATAAAAATTATGGTATATCTTTTTTGTTACAGTAACAAGTTGTCTAACTGTGCTGAAGCAAGTGCTTCAGAGGGATTTGGCAATGCAGGTGATCATAAAATGGTATGGTGTGCGTAATGCTCCTGGCACACAAGATATATCACCTAGTCAGGAATGGCAGCTGTTCAGTGGAGTGTTGCTATGTGAGTCATTATTAAAATTTGTTAACATTAACATTGCTGTTAACATTATAAAGTGCAATGAGAATAACAAAACGTTTGAGGAGATGAGTTTTATAACTATGATTATTGTAAATTGTAAATATTGTGACTTCACTAATGTGACTCAGTTCAGTTTTCATTGCCATTTCACTTTACTAGTGTGACTTAGTTCAGGTTTCATTATCACTTCAGTTTGCTTTTGCACAGCAGCATAATGAAACATGCACAAAGCAGCCTCTTGCTGCTTCTATTTATTTCTGGATTTTTCTTGTATTGCATGCCCAGGAGCATTCACTGTCATTACAATGGCACATCAACATAAAAAAAAAAAACAGATATGTAACATTCACATGATTTTCTGTATCTATTCTGTAACAGATTATCCTTACGAAAGCTTATTTTTTTTATCTACATCATGCTAATTGAGATAAACATTAGCAGAAATGTATATACAAGGAAAATAAAGGAATTAATGCACTAGCCTAATGTAATAGCCAAATTTTTTAACAGCAGGTTTCTAAGTGATGATACTGAAATTCTATTCTTCTTACATGACCAAAATTAAAAAAAAAAAAAATAAACAAATGAATAGAAATTTCCCTTTTAAGAAAAGAATAAGCATTGAAAGTATGCACACAAGAAAATCTACAAGGAATATCTTGGAAATTATTAACTCCACAAAAAATGTATGTGATGTAATTTGTCTGTTTTAATGAGCTCAACATTTTTTGTGTTGTAAGTTTTGTCTATCTCATACGGTTTACCATTATGAAAAGTCATCCAGAATCAAGAGGACTTCAGAGGCTATTCAGAAAATACAATACATACATTTCATTTGTCAAAATTGTTATAGCCATTTTTGACAAAAACTGAAAATTATGAAAAAGTTTCCATGCAGACGTTAGTTTGGAGCAGGTGTTTTTGATGAAAATATTTTTCACATCCTTGGAAGAGACTGAACTGTGAGTTGGTATTTATCTGATTTAAGATTTTTGAGTTATGCAGCATTTACACACATGCACGCACGCTCGCACGCACACTCACACCACCCCACCCTACCCCCACCCCACCCCACCCAAACAGATTTTCTTTTTTGGATTTAGGTGCCTTCAAAATAAATAAATATATATATATATATATATCTCGTGAAATCTTGGCGTAGAATTTTTGAGTGGAAAGCAATAGTTTCGCTATCTATTATGTACATTGTACAGGATAGAGAAAGTAAAATTCATTCACTAGCTCGCTGACTGACTAACTTGGGACTAAGTCAATGATGATGCAGAGCTCAAGAATATTTGTAGGAGAAGCTTTCAGAATTATCTGGTTGCATCTCGAGTACTTATGTGGTATATCAGTAAGAGCACTCTTCTCTCCCCAATCAGCCAGGACATGAAGGACCTGTTAGCTAGCTTGAGCCATGCTAGTTCTCTTACAGTATGTTGAATAGAAAGCTGAGCTCGATCGCCAAAACATTTGATAGAAACACCAAAACATTTGATAATCAATAAGAAACACTTGCAGTAGCAGTCTCTTTGCTAACAGTAAACAGCATTTGGAAGTAATGGTCAACTTTATTAGTACAGTGCTCAAAATTCTTTCCCAAGTGATTATTCTGGATTAGAGACAGAAAAAAAAAAAAAACACAAGTCAGTCAGTCATAAGCCCAATATGAGTATACTATATTTACTATTTTAAGGCTTACATACAATTTCATAGATTTGGTAATTAATTTAACAAAATAATAAATATAATACATACAAATCATAAAAGAATATCTGATATAGTTTATTGGTTTCTCAATCCACTTTTCTATAAATTATTCTTTTTCATTACATCAATTTAGATAACTGTGAAATTCTTTCATTGCAACTGGTTTGAGAAGTTTGAGTGATGATCAGAAAATTGGTCACAATGCACTATCATGACATTCACTTCTTTGATGCTGCCATTGACTTTTCCTTCCTGGACATCAAGCTGTTTCCTGAAGTCCTCCTGGGTGGTAACAGATTTGCCAAGGTTTTTCACCCTCCTGTCGAGCTTCAGATAAGTTTTTTAACTTTTCGAATGACTGACTTTTTCCACAAAAGTTAAAAGTCTTGTACTGGACATGTGTTTTACTAAGAGACATAGTGGCATTGATTTGCATGGAACCTCAAGTGACAACTAAGGACACATGTGTTTTGAAGGAGCATGTATAGAAGCTCAAGGCCAGTAACTAGGAAAGCTATTGCACCCCTCAAACTGCATTCCAACAAAACAAACAACCCTGAATGATGACCTCTTTTGCAGAAACACATGGACACAGTTATCATATTAAATTTCTATATTTAGATTAATTTTTGAGTGACATTTCTGAACAAAAACTTTAAATTAAGGAAAATGAAATTCCAATTATGTGTAATGTTTTAACATTGGTTTAATATACAACTCAAGGTACCAAGAAAAATCTTCGAATTAACGATGATTTCAAATTATAGACATTTGAATTATCCGAGTTCCACTGTAGTTCATAAAGCACTAGAGCACTAGAGTACTTTTTAAACCATTGCCATTCATAGTTTCCCAAGAGCACTCGTGCATAAGTGTGTTCGGAAATAATTTCAAGTAAATGTTTAATATGACTAACAGTAAGTAGAGAAGAAAATAAGCTTTTATATGAATGCTTGTGTATTAGAAAGGAGTATAAATGGTAATAAGTATAAATTGTCAAAATGTTAAATGCAAGATAAGTTAAGCCAACCAGAAGAAACATTTCAAGCACTAATGACATTTATTTTGACAGCACTTCTGGGCTATGATGTAGAGAAACTGCAGCAGGAAGAAGTGCCATTTGGGCTGTCAGAAGCAGGAGGCAAGAAGAGAAGAGAATCTGACTGTGGTTCTGAGGAAGACTGGAAGAACCTAATAAGTTCTAGCATTCATCAGAACCTGGGGCATGGTCTGGCCAATCTGCTATGCATACATGATGAGCCAGTTTCAAATAAAAGCAATGCCAGTCCTGATGCAGCAAAAGTAAACTCTGGAGCTGCCCTTTACAGTAACATTCCTCTTGTACTTTTCTCTTTGCATCTCTTATATGAGGTAAGTTTGCAGAGCAGCATTTACCCTTTATCACATTATTCTAATTTTGACATTGCTATCTTTGATTTGTTCCACACTTACTTTAAAACTTTCCTACTTTTGAACTAAGACAGTATGAAAAATGGAAAATATTGATGCCTTTGATATTCATAATAAGCTCTCTGAAAATCTTTTCCTACTTAAATTTAGCTTTCTTTTCTGCATTTTGGTGTGGGGTGCTTCACAAAAATATATATCGTCATCGTTCTGGCAGAAATCACTAAGTGCAAAATCCGTTGTTTGAGATACAGCCATTTTAAAGTTTGGCTTAGTTATAAACATCCGTTATCACATTATTCTACTTCAAACACATTTTAAATATATCTACACTTTTTAGTCATTGCTTCAAATGTAATGTTAATCCTTTTTTCTTTATATATAGCTGTAGCATTCCTTAAAATTTTCAAAATATTGGACTAAGTGACTTCTGCCAGAAGAGTAAAAAGGAGATACTAGTCCACTGGATTATAAAATTGAGTTCGTTATTGTATTATAGATGTATCAGCTGTTGTCTAAACGTGTTTCACAGTTTTTATTTTCTGAAACTTTAGTAACTTTACAAAACATTTTTTTTCCAGAGCACGGATAAAGAAAATGCGTATATAAAAGTGTTTGCATCAATTTGCAGCCATATTTGAAATTGGACAGAGCTTATGACTAACTGCTGAAATTGTAAACTTTAATATAAAGGTATTTAATTACTTTTAACAAATTAAAAATAGTAATGTTAATAATATAACATAACAACAAATAAAGTAAAATACTCCTCATTCACATGTAGAAAAAGGAATATGTATTTCAGAAATCCAACACTCTCATTCTCATATCTGTAGCATATTATTTTCAAACAGTTTACTCTCTTCTGTACCACAATTTTGTTGCACAGAATTGCTCTAGACCGACCTGATAAACAATAAAGTCATCAAACATCATTTCTTGCAAATTATAGGTGCAGCATTCTTACTTTTCTTGCGGAACGTACAGATCGAAAGATGTTTAGACAGTCATGCATAGTGAAAAGAGATGACACTGCATACTATTCACATTCCGTCTTAGAATGACCAAACTCGAGGAACCTTTGTTCAATCAAATTAATGTTAGTAGTCTTAAAAACATTATAACAAAAGGGTAGCAACATATTTGTTTCGACTACCACAAGTATGTGACAAAAGATATGCTTCATTTACTGTTTGTGGCAGACAGGTAAGAAAGAGTTAAAGACAAGCCACAGCTTCAGAACTTCAGTTCATGTCAGGTCTAATAGTGTGTATTAATTAATTTCTGTCTTCTTGCTTTACAAACTCTATTGAGGCCAAACAGTAGGCAATTATAGTTACACAAAACTCCAACTGGAAAAAGCAATCAAACTTTTTACCTTTGTATTTATAAATTTACATGTAGTGGCTCAGGGAGACACTGCTCCACGATAAAATATTACTCTGGGACTGCCTCTGTGGTAGAGAGCTGACATCACCCAGAGGCCCAGGGTTTGATTCCCGGATCGAGGTGGGAATTTTTCTCTTGTTAGGGTTATTCCCTTCCCTCCATAGAGTCTGGAAGAGTGGATATGAAAGCGAATTCCTCGTGAAAATAAGTTAAATCCCCAAAAAATCTATAGTAATTTGACCTAAAGTTGAAATAATAAGCAACAATGTTTCAGTCAAAGCTCCGATATGACCATAACATTAAGGGGGATGTAGCAATGAACAAACAAACAAAATTCTGATTTTGTGTTCTCTGTGTTGATAATCACAGCATTCTTTAAAGTAAAATAGCTTTTCCCTTCATCACCTGTATCAATAGATGTAAGTGCTGATACTGAAGCATAATCAAGTTGCCTGGCAAATTCAGACAGAAATAATTCACCCAATTACTCAGGTTATTTACGAAGTAATTTTTCACTGTGCTGCACGGTTTGTTTTCAATTGTGTAACTTACAATATGCTGAAGCACTTATTTGTATTATGTTTAGTATTGTGTAACATTAGTTGGTCTCAGGTTTACATTTCCTACACAGCATTTTGTAGCAAATAAAGCTTCACTTCGTTCTGAGAAATAACAATTCCTAGATTGAAATAAAAACTTGCTGAGAGTACAAGTTGCTGCAATGGCTTTAAGAATGATGGAACGCATGACAACGACCGTAACATTATCACTTTTCTCAGCAGATTCTCTTAACAACAGGTGCGTTATTAGTTATCACTCATGACAAGCAGAAGTAACCAAGTCCATTAAGTGATTTCTGCTTGTCTAAGAAGTGTGAAATTTGTACTGGATGAAAATATAAAATAGGCATAGCTTAAAAAAGGAAAGAAATATCACTCATTGTCTTTTGTTAATTTATAGAGAACTCATTTCTTGGTAAGATGGAGTAATAATCTCAAAACAGCCAAATTTGGACTTAGTGACTTCTGCCAGAATGACGACGATATGATATTTAAAGGGTTATAATTAATTCTGTTAAATGGATTATAATTTACTGTTTTGATTGTATTTATTTTTTATATTTATTGTGTAGTAATAATAAATGGGGAATTATTGGCCAAAAATAAATTTATAGTAATACCAAAGGAGAGGAACTTTTACATGAATAAAATAAAATAAAGAGGAGGTTGAATAATCTTGACCTCTCCCACTCTATTGATGGCTAGGTGTCATGTTCATTTGGATACTATTCTCCGTCCAGTCTTACTTCACCTTTAATGTAAACAAAAGCGACAGGTTACAATGGCTATGATTGGTTGCTGAACACATTTACTGCTTTTCTTTGTCACAAAATAGTTCCTGTTAAATTATCACGTGAGTACAGAAATATTGCATTAAACCATGCACTGTGATGTAAATGTAGTAAGAATAATTAAGGAACAAAATTTACTGATAATTTATAATTATTTCTTTATGTAACAATGCACATCCGTTGTGCAGTTTAATGGCTGCTTCTAGTCAGCAAGTATGGTGAAAACATGTAATGCCAGTGTAGTTAAATATAAGCAAGGGAAGAATTATTCCTAATTTATACAATAAGTTTTGTGAAAAGTATCTTATTTTTCATTAAATAATAAACCTAGCTTAGTGGTATAATTTACTGGTGCTTCTGAAAGCAGCATAAAGTTTGCAAAACCTTTAAATTAAACAAGGTGCGACATCTTATGAAAGCAGCTTTTCAACACGTGACAGCTGAAAATGCAGCGAATGCGTATCACAATTGGCTGGGAAGAATAAACAAATTAAGATGTGGAGCGAATGGTGGACATTGTTATTGGTCCACTAATTATCAATCTCTGTGATGATTCAGACAGTTCAATTGCAACTGCAACAAATAACTCATATCTTGAAGGAGTGTGACCGTTCCATCTTCAGATTAGCTCTTCTGGTAAGTCACTTCATTATGGAACTAGATTAAAGAAATTCACTGTATTGTGCATATGTGAATGCTAAAATTAACAAAAAAAAGTTAGCAACACTGCAGAAAACTTTCAAAACAATGTGTCTGCATTTTATAATTTCATGGGAGAATTTTACATTTTGTACTGGCGATTCGTCTACCTGGTGTATTTATTATGCATTTAATAGAGTTAATCATCTATGAACAGCGAAAATAGGTAGCTATTTCTTCTCCAGCAAAACGCAGGTATTCAGTTTTACAATTGTATGGCAGACGAACCAGCTTAGCCCCACATGTGTGTTCGTGGAAGAATACATCGCTGGTGAAGTAAAAATGGACAGATAATAATTATGCTTTCAATTAGTCATCATAGTTGGAATTTTGTTTATGTAAATGGCTGCAAGATGCTCCTTGATTCATACAAGCATATTTCTGAGCTGCTGCTTTCATTTTATTGTTTCCAGGAAGACAATAGCTTTCAAAACCTGTAAAATTCTGAAAATAATTTCGCCCAGAAAGGATTATGGTTTCACTCACTAATTGTTGTTTTTGATTCAGTTCTTACAATGTAGATTTCTTATGAACGTAACTAGTAAGGAAAATGTTTGGAACCTGTTTCTCCCATCTTCACTCCCATTTGTATGTATCGGATATTGTTATGTACAGCCTTCTTTCAGTGATGGATCAGTGAACTTCTGGATCTAGATTTCATTAGGCTTATTTATTTGAAGCCTTTGCATACCTTTGCTTTATTTACCTTCTTATACTATAACTTTTTTTATATCCATTTTTGCTTTCTCTACATGTACTATGCATTAGAAGGTAGAGGAAGTATTGTATTCCACTAAAAATGCAATGTCAAGATTTCACCAGAAATATATGTTTTGAAGTTCCCTGAATCCAGAAAAAAACATTGTAGAAAAGGTGTGCATTGTGTATGGGTGGGTGTGGATGTGGGTGGATGTACATGCGTATTACAAGGATGCAACACAAACGTTTTCAAGAAAATTCTCCCACTCAAAACTACCTTTTACATGGAAAATATTTGGAAAATTTTGCTTTTCTCAAAAATGGCTGTAATGATTTTGTTGAAAATACTGCATATTAAAAATATTTACATGAAAAATAAAATGTATATCTTCAACGTTCTCTCGGGCTTTCAGGTGTAGATATGGTGAGACACCAACATTTCAAGACCATACATTGTTCTCGTCTTCAAGGTTATTGAATGAATTGAACTGATGTGGTCTTATTAATATAGATATGTTCATGAGTCCCTGTGGGCCAATCAGCATACCAAGGCATGGCTGGTGAGGTGGAATGAAGCACGGATGTGAAAGAAAACACTGTTATTCAGGAGACTCTTCTAGGGGTGTGATTTGTGTTTTTCAGCTGGCTTTTTGCAGGCTTTTTTTATGTTGATGTCAAGAATGACAAACTACCATTCTTCTCTACCTCCATTGTGATTTGGATCTGTGGCCAGGAACTGTTTAAGTGTGCTAGGAAGTCCGGTAGTGTGTTCTCTCCATGAGACCAGATGATTAAAGTATCATCCACATAATCTGAAGAAAAGGGATGGATTTAAATGTGCCATATCAAAAATCTCATCCAGGTGTTCCCTGAAAAAGTTGAATATCGCAGATGAGAGTGAGGAATCCATTGCAATGCCATCGACTTGTTCATAGTATGTGTTATTTATCAGGAAGTACATAGAAGACAGTGTGTATAGGAATAGCTCTGTGATATTTGTAAGAAAGTGCTTCAAAAGAAGTTGGATGGTTTCCTCAAGTAGTACCCGTGTGAACAGTGAAACTACATCGAAGCTGACGAGTATATCGGATGCTGCAATGTTGATATTCTTTAGGGTTTCAACAAATTCAGCTGAGTTCTTGACATGGTGTTGGCACTGGCCGACCAAAGGTTGTAACATTTTAGCCAGCTGGGTTCCTAGCTGATTGCTGGGACTTCCCTTGGCATCTACTATCGCCCATAGGGGGACCCAGGGATTATGGACCTTGGGAAGTACAATCTCGGTGGTCTGGAGTTTGAAGGGGTGACCAAACGTTCAATTTCTTTAGGTAGGCTGGATTTCTTAATCACCTCGGTGGTTCATCTCTCTATTGACCTGATGGAGTCCTTTTGGAGTATCTTGTATGCTGCATTGTCTAGCAGCTGTTGAACCTTTTTATTGTAGTCATCTGTGGTGAGCAAACCCGTGGCATTGCCCTTGTCTGCTGGTTGGATCACACAGTTATTGTTGTTTTGACAGTGTTTCTTCTGGCGTGGAGAAAGTATGGCGCTGAAGAAACTCCGCCAAAACAACAACTTAGTCCCAGCCACCAGCTAGGAATCCAGCTAGCTAAAATGGTCAGCTAGTGCTGACACCATGTCAAGAACTCAGCTGAATTTGTTCAAATCCTAAAGAACATCAATGTTGCAACATCCGATATACTCGTCAGCTTCGATGTAGTTTCACTGTTCACACGGGTACTGCTCGAGGAAATCATCCAACTTCTTTTGAAGCACTTTCCTACTGATATCACCGATACACACTGTTTTCTATGTATTTCCTGATGAATAACACATACTACAAATAAGTCCCCACTCTTGCGGGCGATATCCAACTTCTTCATGGAACACCTGGAACATGAGATTCTTGACACAGCACTTTTGAAACTGTCCCATTTCTTCAGATATGAGGACGATACTGTCATCTGACCTCATGGAGAGGACACACTACCAGACTTCATAGCACACTTAAACAGTTGCCAGCCACAGATCCAATTCACAATGGAGGTAGAGAAGAATGGCAGTTGATATCAATATAACAAAGCACAACAAGCTGACCCATACAGACCTATATCTAAATACAGACAGCTTCCATATAAGTCCCATAGAACAAGTGTACTTAACACTCTCACACACAGAGTGGTTACCATTTGTGACCAAGACCATTTACAAGAAGAACTTAAACCCTCAGTTACACATTCTGTCAGAATGGCTATCTGGCAGATGACATCAAAATCTCCATCTCTAGGGCCACACACAAGAAATTTTCTAACATCACTTCTCAAACAATGGAAAAATCAACGGCTACTGCACATATCCCCTACTTTGGCAGGCTATCAAGTATAATCAGCAGAGTATTAGCAAAGCACAACATCAAAACGATACATGTCCCCCCACCCAAAATCAGAAATCTAGTCAGACCAGTCATAGACAACCTCAGACTGAGAGTGCCATACTCTAACGGATCCTGTGCGAATGCAGGGTCCCTTACATTGAGCAAACCAGAAGAACAACAGCCACCTGGATCAAAGAACATGATGCAAATATCCGTCTGATGCAACCTAAAAAATTAGGTCTGGCAGTACACTGTTTTAAACATGACAACAAGGCCAACTTTGATAGCACCACAATTATTGCCAAGGATGCGAGATATTGGCCACTTAGGATAAAAGAAGCACTGGCTATCACCTAGGAAAGACACAATCTCAACAGAGAATCAGGACCATAATTGAGCAGTGCTTGGAAACTGGCCTTAGACCTGCACAAAAGCCAGCAGAGAAACAAATCACACCCCTAGAAGAGTCCCCTGAATCACAGTGTTTTCTTTCACGTCTGTGCTCCATTCCACCTCACCAGCCATGCCTTGGTATGCTCATTGGCGTACACAGAACTCAAGAATATACCTATATTAAAAAGACCACATCAGTTCAATTCATTCAGTAACCTTGAAGATGGGAACAATTTATGCTCTTGAAACATTGGTGCCTCACCATATCTACACCTGGCTGGAAGCCAGAGAGAACCTCGAAGACATGCCACCAGGAAAGCTAAAGCTTTTATTAAAATGTATATCTTAAATTTTCTGAAAATAGCCTTGAATCAAAAAAAAAAAAAGCATTTTTAGAAAAGGTCTCTATGTATGTAGTCATAGGTGTGGGTGTATTCCAAGGGTGCAACACAAAGATTTTCAAGAAAATTCCAACACCCTAAACTACCCTTTACATGTAACAGTTCTTGAAAACTTTTGTTGAAAATACTGTATATTAAAGATATTTACACGATAAATAAAATGTATATGTTGAATTTTCTGGGAATAACCTCTGAAGACCTCTTCATTCTGGATGAATTTTGCATAACTGATAAACTGTGAGAGATAGTCAAAGACTTACTGCATCAAAAATATAGATCTCATTAAAATGCACAATTTATGTTGTATACATTTTTGTTAATGTGCTGTTTATGAGATATTACTTGGTGTGTGCAGGCGTGGGCGTGTGTGTGTGTGTGTGTGTGTGCTTGCGTGCATTTTTTTTTAGACCTTATCATATCAAGAATATTAGTGTTCACAATGAGAAAAGGCTGTATAAAACAACCACCCATAACAAAAGTTGGGTTGAGGTTAAATTTGGAGAAAGTGTTTACAAAACATGCAGTTCAATATTTAAATTTGTTAGTGGTATACAACTATAAAATTGCATAATAAGAACATTTAAATTTTACAATTATCGCCCTAGTCTTTCAATCATTAATTGATAACTACATGATACGCACCGATGGTGAGCAAGATAAGGAATAACCTCATGATGAAATAACAAGCTAAAAGCTCTTTTTTATAGTTTTGGCCATATTTTAATGGTTGATGAAGATAATAACTGTATTTATCTAATATTTGCAGAATATAAAGACATTTTTGTGTATTTCACAGGACTTGAAGTTGAATATTCTGATGGCTGAGAGCTTATCTTTATTGGTCCAGCTGCTTTATCAGTTGGCAAGTGATCTCTCTCTACATGAATATGTACTGCATTACTGGAAGGATTTTCCCAGCAAGTGCCCTCTCAAATATTATACTACAGTGAGCATTCTTTTAGATGTTTAATTCTTTTAGCATTATGTAGATGTTTATGTTAAAATTTTCACTTTAATCTACCATGTATCTATTAAGTGAGTCAAAACCTCCGAAACGGCCCCGCAGTGTTTTTCCACTGGGTGTGCAGACACATGATTCTGCACTGCTGACACAGTTTTGCTTTAGTCTGGAAGTGCAGTATTGATTTGACAGTGATATGGTATTGTTAAGTTATTACGAGTAATTTATTATTTTGTTCTGTACTTAGTCACAAAGTGTATTATGGCTCAGCATAATTTTTCTACTGCACTACATGTATTTATTTATGAATTGTATGTGTTAACTCAGTCAGCTTGCCAACTGAAAGTATGATTTGCAGAAAGATTTCCAGGTGTAAAAGTTCCAGGCTATACAACAAGCTATGAACTTTACGATAAATTTCAGGGCACAGGAATTTATTATTTTAATATTTTTCACGGATGAGGCTTGGTTCCACTTTCATGGATATGTGAGTACACAAAATAATCATTATTGGAGCTCTGAGAAACCTACTATTGTTCATAATATACCCCTTCATGCTGAAAAGAATTGGTGTGTGATGCACCATTAACAGAGAAAGAGTTACAGAGCCAATTTTTTCGAGTCAACAGTTGAGGCCCATATTTCCATGAATATAATTTTGCCCTGTGTTTTAGAGAATTAACAGACAGAGAATATGATTTGGCCTTTTTCCAACAAGACTCTGCCACAGATTTTTTGGCCAATTTTTCGACGACAACAATTGCAAGCATGCTTCAGGACAGAATTATTAGCAGAGATTGTGGCCTTCTTGGCCCTCCTGACCTAACCTCCTACGATTTCTGTCTCTGGGACAACTTAAAACATAAAATGTACAAGGCAAACCCATACATCCTGGAAGAATTAAAACAAAATACCTGCCAGGAAATTGCCAGCATTTTTCAATGTGAACTATGGCAAGTGATGAATAGTTTCCTAAAGAAGTATCAGAAATGCATGGACAACAATGGCAGACAGTTGCAACATCTTTACATAAACAATTTTGAAAATTATGATTTTCTCATAAATGGCTCTTAACAATTTTGATTAAAATACCATATATTAAATATACTTACATGACAAATAAAATATATATCTTGAATATTCTGGGAATAGCTTCTGAAGACCTCTTCATTCTGAATGACCTTTGCATAACTGGTAAAGTGTAATAGGCAGACAAAAACTTACACTACACAAAAAATGTAGATCTTGTTAAAACGTACAATTTATGTCATATACACTTATTTTTGTGGAGTTAACCATTTCCAACATATTTCTTGTTATTGGTTTTCATTTTAAAATACTTGAAACTTTTCTGTTACAGAAATTTGTCAACTGCTGGACATGCAAAAGAACCAAATTTCAATTACATATCAACCAATTCTTAAAAGATTTTATTATTGCCTTAGCCAAGTGTATTCCCTTATTTCCCTTATATTTACATGGAACTAAGTAATAATACCATTTCTGCTAATGTTTATTTTAATTAGCTTGGAGTAGATAGAAGAATAAACTTTTTAAGAATAATTTATTACAGAGAGGTAGAGAAAATCACCTGAATGGAATGCATCAGATTTTTTTTCATTACTTTGTCATTTTCTGAAATGCTGTTCCATTCAGTTGTTTCTTGGTGACTTGGAAAGAATATGGAATTTCAAGAGCAGAATAAAATAACATGCTTATAATCACTAGAATATTGCTTCTGCTTCCTGCATTTCGAATGTATCTACAACAAAATTTGTACAAAACTATTTTTAAAAATTACTGTGATTAAAAGGAATAAGAAATAAAAAATAAGCCTTTGTAAGAATAATTTGTATAAAACTAAAATACGGTGGGTAGAAAAATTTGTGAAAGTAACATTGTAGTTTTTGGTTTTGTCACATTCCCTAATGAGCAATTGATTCCAAAAAGACATGTCCGATTTTTTCTGCAAGCTTATATATATATATATATATATATATTTATTTTAAGATATTAAGTGAGAATGATCCATTACAAACTGATTCACATTGTAAAGAAGCACTGCTACATAGGTTGTGCTGTCACTTTCTCAGAATAGCAGATTATGTACAAGAATGATATAATGAGCATTATGTAAACATGTACTCTTTTCATTATCGCCAACTGAATGTTCTGCGACATTAGAGAACAACTCTCTCTTGATCCCAGCATGGAGAAAGGGAGCCACTTAGAAGTATAGACAGGTGAGACAAGTGGAAGGTGAAGGGACAGAAGTGGGAGAATACTTGTTTCACCTAGTACTTATATATATGGTTGCAAAACACAGCAAAGATTGTTTGTTCTCCCTTTCACACTTTAAGATTTTCTGCAGCTGTGCTGACATCACACAGGCTCACACATAGTTGAGTTGGCTGACCTTGTGCTGTAATTTGTTAATGTGATTTAATGATGGTTGTATCTACAGTTCAGGCATTAGTAGATGAGGACTATTGCCCCTTTTTTCCAGAGATCATTGCAAATAATTTTCCATAATGTTTTCTAAACCTTTGAAAATATCTTCATTGATATCTCGAATATAGGAGATCAAGGACTAGTTTAATATGTCCATAAAGTTGGTATTTCCTCATACTCATAACAGATGTTTGGATGTAGAGCTATAATTTTAAAAAAGTTACTAGTTCTAATATATTATTCAATATTATGCACAATTCTATATAATAAAATATAAGAATATTTCTGATAATAGAAAACATATTTTGCACAATATTATGTATTGTTCTATGATATTGATTCGATAAACATGTGTATTTTAATGTTTCAGAAGGAAAGTCACATTGCTGAAGCTGATCTGCAAAAGATATCAGTTCCAAGCTTCATGCCCAATGAGCCTCCAAACATATTCCAGCATGTGTACCATCTAATAAGGAAGCAGGTTCTTCCTCAACCATTTCCCTACATTCATAATGTTAATACGAAGACTCGTGACATGGTACAGGTAATTTTCTTTTGAAATCTAAGAGTAAGTAAATTATAATAAAGAAACTATAAAGGATGTCCATGCTTGAAATATGAAAAATGTGAAAATAAAAAGTTGTGGTGTGATACATTCAAATGTTTTCTCTCCCAATAATAAATTCACATATATTCATTATTATTTTACTATTCATATAAAAGATGATTTTTCTATCTATATTACAATTCTCACTATATATTTTTAATTTAACTATTTGATGCATAGTACATAGGTAGAGAACCCAAACATTTGATGCCAAAATTTCACTGGAAATACACGTTATATGGTTCCCTGAATCCAAGAGTATTTTTTGAAAAAAGGTTTGCATTTGTTTTGTACATGCATAATTCAAAAATGAAAAGTTGATTAAATAACACATATTACATTTTAGTTCAGCATCTTTTAAGGATCTGACACAAAGATGTTCAAGAAAATCCCCCTACCCCGAACTATCTTTTAAATGGAAAAATGTTCTAAAATTTTAATTTTTTAAAGAATGCTTCTAATAATTTTGATTAAGGCACCTTTATTAACGACATACAGGGTGGAAGTGAAATAATCCTGCAACTTTAAGAGCAAATTTTTCTTATTATGAATTACAAGAAACTCTAATACCAAAATGCAGAAAAGTTTATAGTTTTCCAGAAAAAAATACTTTTATCCAAACATTTTTCATCACCTTGCTGAATAAACTGCAACTTTTTCCTTTGGCGTACTTCAATAAAATGAGCGGTTTTAGTGTAAATTAAATTTAAAAAGTACAAAATTTGTTGCCTCTGTAATTCTGTTAGAACTAGCAACATTGCATAAGCTGCATTTACTTTCCTCCAATATTGGTGTAATACCTGGGTAGTATTACTTAATTGCATGCAATTGTTTTTTTGTCTTGCACAAGTTAAGATCAGAGCAGTTAAAATAGACATCAAATCTTTTTAGAGACCAACATACCTAATGCCGTGATTTTCAACATGTAAATACATGGCCATAATTTTTTGGGGGGCGTGAAAATGGTTTTGCTCACTAAGCATTGACAGTAATAAATTAATACAACTATCAATTTTACTATCCATTTTCTACACCTCTAACCCATGAAAATAGTGGTTCATAGCATTGTAACTTAGAGCTTGGAAATTAGTTCTGAAAGCGTAACACAATTTTCTCAAAGGTTGTAGATTAATATAGATGCAATATATAAAAGGATGGTATTAGATCATCTTTCAAACTTACACAAATCCAAAAGTAATGTTAGCCAAATAAGCTGCCACCTCATCAGTATAATGTTTTTTTAATACAACACACACACACACACACACACACACATCGCTGTATGGGAACATATGTATGAATATTTTGCAATTGCTCAGTTTTCCGTAAATTTAAACTTTTGACCTATTCACGTTATGCACGTACAAAATAAATTTTTCTATTTAATTTAATGAACTTTTCCATTGCTATTTCATCAAAATCCTGCATTTTACTGATAGTGTCCTTCATTACTGACAACATTGTTGAAGCATTGAGTATTGTTTGTCATTGTATTTCTTAAAAATTCTTTACCCTCTTTAGAGTGGAAAACAATGTTCAGGTTCTGCAGTTGTCATCGACATTGTTATTAAAAGTTCAAAAGTTTTGTAGCTTCACTAAACACTGATGAAAGATTATTTTTGTTTATGAACTGAAAAAATTTCATTGCTCCTTTAATATTAAAGTCATTTCGTCTATAAATAAGCTCCAACTCTGTATACAATTTTCTCTGCAGTAAAAAAGGATAGGATTGCACTACTAGTGTGAAAATTTCTTCAGTGAAATTTCCATAGAAATGAATTGTCATATGGCAAAGATGCAGCCTCTAGATGGCCATGATAAGCAAATCTATTTGTAATGTAGTTGTGATGGCATCATACACCTTGGTAAAGGTGATAATTTAGTTAACAGTGCATTTAATTACAAAGAAGTATTAGAATTGTTTAATTAATAAAAGGGTTAAATTTATATATATACTTCACTTATTTATTGGGTAGGACAATGTTGCATGGAGCCTTTACCCACATCCTCAACTGTTGAACCACTGGTAGAGTAGTGGTTCACGGCTGAGGGTGTGGGCAAAGGCTCTGCAAAACATTGTCCTACCCAATAAATAAGTAATTGAAGTGTATGTAAATTTAACCCTTTTATAAATTAGATATAACTTCACTGTAAGTAGCTTCATAATTTACAATACTTGTATTAGAATTGTTTGTTCATTTATACCCATTCTCTCATCTCCTTCAGACCTCAGAATTATTTCTGTTTTCATGACAAATGAAATGTATATCTTGAAGTTCCTGGAAATAGCTTTTTAAGTTAGTTCATTCTGAATGACTTTTGCTGATAAACCATAAGAGATGGACAAAAACTTATTGTACAAAAAATACAATAAATTTTGGAAGATGAAATTATGTTTTTTATTTGGATTGTTTTCTTCACGCCTACCTTTCTCTTTACGATTCTTCTTAATTGCCATTATTTTTTTAATTTTTGATGTTGAAATAGACCTTATCAAAGCATATAATTTATGAATAATTTAAAATTAAGTAAGAAATTTTCAACTTGCAAAACAACATACCAATTAAAACATTAATGGGAATGCACAGTGAAGTAACTAATCAATTAGGAGTAAAAACAGTGATTTCACTCAAACTTCACTTTTGAAATAAAGTAACTTACTTTGGACATGTTTTTGTGGCTGTTGCCACCATTTTCAGTGGATGAACTCATGGTAGTGGCCTGTAAAGGTCTCTCTTCTGGATAGACGAATTTTGAGATGAGTCCATTTGTATCGGTTATTTGAGGTTATAAACATAGGCGTAAAGCAAAAGTGGATAACCCTAAATAAAAAACTTAAAAATTTACATCAAAAGCAATAAACACCATATGATAATGCAAGCTATCATTGCCAAACTGAAAATAATGAAGAAAATTTTGTTAATTTATCCATGAAATCCTTCACGTAGAAAGAAAAAGAAGTGCTGAACAAGGGCCTAAATACCTGCATCAGTTTTCCCCGCAATGTTGACGAATATGTTGCAGACATAGAAATCGCAATCTTTGACTTTTTGACCAACCAGAACATTTGGTAAAGAAGAAGATTCATTTATGAAACAGAAGAAAGTAAAAGAAATTAGCACTCTAAAAAGAATAAAAGCAGAAACCAGCTACAAAAAATTCACTTACCACCCTTTGGCACATCAAAAATTTCAAAAGATTTTCAAAAAATGGAACATCAACTTAGCCCCAGTTAAATAAGCACAGTTTAAAAAACATCTTCCATACAAACACAAAAAATAAAAATCCCCTCATTGAAACAATCAGGAATATATGAAATCAGCTGCAAGGAATGTGAAAAGACGTATATAGGAAAAACAAAACAAAACAAAATAAAACAAAACATTGGACAACGTTTTAAAGAACACATGAGATATTTAAAAATAAACAGACAGATAATTCACATCACATCATTTTTGGGCTCAAAACCATATTTTCACAGTTCTTAAAATTAGTGCAGAATCAAAGTGGATTAACAGTTTGGGAAAATCTATTAATTTTAAAAAACAAAAACAAGGTCATAATTTTTAACATACCACAAACAAATGGACTCATCTCAAAATTCATCTATTCAGAAGAGAGACCTCCACAGGCTGCTACTATGAGTTCATCAGTAAATCTCCGTTGAAAATGGTGGCAACAGCTACTGAAACATGTCCCAAGTAAGTTACTTTATTTCAAGAGTGAAGTTTGAGTGAAATCTATGTTTTTACTCCTAACAGCATGCCAATGTTTTACTATTATATTGATAATATCATATTAACACCCTGCCCAGGGTGTATATTTTACTGTTAGAATCAGCTAAAAAATTCAATGTTTGTTTGTAATAGAAAGAAAAGAAATACAAAAAGAATGACAGGATCTTTAACTTATAAGCATATCTTTTAGGTGCCACTTAGAAAAGTTTAAAGTTGCAACACCCACCTCTGTAGTATGGTGGTGGTGTGTCTGCCTCACATACAAGAGGTCCTGAGTTTGAATTCTGGTAAGGTGAGTTACCTGGATAACGTTTTTCTGAGTATTTCCTTAACCTGAGAAGACGAATATTGAGTAACTTTAAGCTCCATGATCTCTGGGCTCATTTGAGTATCATTTTACTGATTTCATTCATCTTCTGATATTTTTACTTTCTCTATACATGCTATGTACATAGTGTATAGAGAAGGTATTGTAATGCACCCAAAAATTTGATACCGAGATTTCACTGGAAATACATGTTTTGAGACCTCCTGAATCCAAAGAAAAGCATTTTTATAAAAATTTCTGTGTGCGCATGTGAGTGTGGGTGTGTATGCGTGCGTGTGCATAGCTCAAAAACGAAAAGTCCTTTAAAAACCAAACTTGATATTTAGCTTTGGTATCTTCCAAAGATGCGACACGAAGATTATCAAGAAAATCCCCCCACTCCCAACTACCCTTTACATGGAACTTTTTTTCGAAAATTTTGATTTTCTAAAAAATGGCTCAAACGATTTTGATTAAAATATTGTATATTAAAGATATTTACCTGACAAATAAAATGTATATCTTGAATTCTCTGGGAATAGCCTTTGGACTACTTTATTCTGGATGAATTTTGCATAACTACTAAACCGTAAGAGATGGACAAAAACTTAACACACAAAAAATTAGAGCACGTTAAAACACACAATTTGTCTTATATACATTTTTTTCGTGGAGTTGATCATTTTTGAGATATTCCTTGTTTTTGGTTTCAGCTTTGAAAAACTTATGCTTTTCTCTTACAGGAATTTGTCAACTCATGTCCATACAAACAAATGAACTTCAATCACATAGCAACCAGCTTATGGCTTTCATTTTAACCTATGGTACTCCCTTATTTCGCTTCTACTTACAATAAAGCAAGAAATAAGACTATTTCTGCTAATTTTTCTCGATTAGCATGAAATAAATAAAAGAATAAGCTTATTAACAATAATTTGTTACAGATATATAGAGAAAGTCATATGTATGGAACACACCAGATTTTTTTTATAGTGTTTAATGCCTACTTTTACTACAAGTGGAATTGCAGGCGTTGACACTGATAATATATGGAATGAAGATAGAGCACTGGTAAAATGTGATAGTAGGGGAAACTGGAGAACCCAGAGAAAACCTACCCCTGCATTGCTCTGTCCACCACGAATCGCACTTGTGGTCACTTGGGTCTTCTGATATGGCCTACTAGGTTAAAGGACATTAAACTGGGGGAAAAAAAAAAAAAAAGAAAAAAAAAAGTTAGTTGCAAAAATTTTTAAAATGGGTAATGTTACAAAACATTTAATAAGTTGTATAATTATTTTAATGAGCTTTCATTTTTATTTTCTCAAGCACATGTGTACATACAATATACATAATAGCTAGATAAGGTATTGTATTCCACCCAAAAATTTGATGTTGAGATTTCACTAGAAATATATGTTTTGAGATCCCTTGAGTCCGAAAAAACATTTTTAGGAAAAGGTGTGTGTGTATGTGTGCACTGTATCAATATAATGGAATAGCTTGATAGTTGGGAAAAAACTATGTATATATTACCTGGATACTAAGTACTTACGAAGTTGCTGTTAAAGTGTTCTCTGAAAGAAGGGACATACTAGTTGGTTGACCAAGTAAAAGCACATGAATCAGTTGGGGGATTGAATCTCATACCATCATGTTGTGACACTAGTTCAGTAGTTGGAAAGTGGGAGAACGTATTCAAATCCCACCTTTGGCATTACATTTTTCAGTTGGTTCTAATAATAAAAAAGGAGCAGTGTAAGGAACATCATCACTATAATAGAATAGCTTGATAGTTGGCAAAAACTGTGATAATATTACCCAAATACTAAGTACTTACAAATGTAAGTCGCTATTAAGGTGTTCTCTGAAAGAAGAAACATACCAGTTGGTTAACCAGGTAAAAATGCATGAATCAGTCAGTGGGAGGGTTGAATGTCATACTGGCATGTTGTCACTGTAACTCAATGGTTAGTGCAACTGCACAGAGAGGGGGAGAACTGTGTTTAAATCCCGGGCTATGATATTGCATTTTTCAGCTGATTCTAACAATAAAAGTGGAATATGCAAAATGTAAATAAACAAGATCAGAAAGAAAATAAACAGACGACGCAATAGATCATTTTATTGCAAAACTAGTCCTTGGATTTCAAAAAGATAAGTGGAGGTTGGTTACAATTATTAATTATTATATTAATATAAAAATGGAAGAAACATTTGTTGTGTTTATTTTTTATGTCACATGAGGAAAATTAAAGTTCAAACTTGTTATTCATTAATGATTTAGTTATTTATTTTTCCTCATTCTATTACCAATCCATATTCCTGTTTAGCTCAGTTTCCAAGGTGTACAAACACTTTTTACATTCACTGTAAACTTGTTTGTTTCAGTTGGTAGCATTGCTGACACAGGGATCAGAGATGCCAGACATCCAATTGGAAGGTTTTGTGCAAGCAGTAGTACCACCTGGCAATAGGAATGAATGCAATGAAAAAATGTGCACAAATGGAACTAAGAGCAATATAAACTGTAGCATGCATCATCGTGCTGTGCTTCTAATGACAGAAATGGGTATGTTAAAATTGTCATATTTATTTACTTCTAGCATATTACACCATATATACAATATTAGTGCATCAGTATCATTTTATACAGTAAACTTATATATTAATTCTATTACCTACTTATGAGGGACATTCTAAAAGTACTTGACCTAAAAAGTAATTACTTTCTTTCAATTTTTTATTTTTTTCTATTTTATTTTTAAACATTTCACTTTATAATATGTTCAGTGTAATAACTTTCCTCAGCAAAGTAGTTTGTTCAAATGTACAAAATAACTATCTGTCTCAACTTAAACCTCATTGTTTGGTGCAAATATTCCAGGGTAAATGTTGAGTCAGTTTTTGTAACACAAAACAACACTTAACACTTATGGGAATGCATGTTGTTCCCAATAGGCATCAAAGAGAGAATGGTGATTGTGGGCTGCATTACATTGGCGGAGGCATCTGGTACTGGATCTATGAACTTCAAGGTTACTAAATGGTAGTAAATCAAAACTCAGAATATGATATACTTCTTCATTAGGTTTTCTCCCAAATGTTCAATTCTGTATACTGATAAGCAGTTTTAACAGTTTTATATTCTGTGTGATTTCATGTCCTGATTTTTCTGTTTATATTTTAAGTGCTGCAGACTAAAACAGCATATTTTTCAATTTAGTCAACGAACAGTAATTTCTTGGAGCCAGTATGGTGAATAAGACAAATGTAGAAGCACTTGAAACTGAAGATCATGCAGTTTTGCCTTAACAATCAATCCCAGGTGTGAATGAAGCCACATATTACTGTGATGAAAAATTTTGTTTTTGCAAGGTGGGGACAGTTAGCCTGAATAACAACATTCATTTAATCCACTAATGAAATGTATGGTTCTGTCTTCTGGAAGTAGTCTGTGAGCGTCACACCATGAGATTCCTAGAAAACCATAGCCATGACTTTCCTACAGATGAACCAATTTTGCTTTCTTTGATGCTCATTTGCCTATTATCACCCACTATTTGAACTGCTCCTATATTTTTGACTGTAGTGATTAATCCATGTTTCATCTACTATAATTAAATTTGAAGAAATTTATTAAAATTTCATTTAAGCAAATCTAAACAAAATATAAATGTATACTTTTGAAGCTGCTTACATTGAAGGCATAATCAAATTGAATTAATTAAAGCGCTGAGGATTCGGGCAACGGTCCGCGAAACAATTGTCCTACTCAATAAAAGTAAGTGAAGTGTGTGTTAACAGTACCACTTTAATTAATTCAATTTCAAGTCTAAATATGCTTGAGAAATGTTCATTGAATGCATTTCGGGTGCAATGTTGACATATATCACACCCATTGGTCGGAAAATTTTGCATAAAATGTAGTGGATGTCGCGTACCAAGATCTTTGTTATGTCAACCAACTAGTCCATTCAGGTGCATTGTTATTACAGAGTTTATTCTGCACAAACTGTTATATTTGGCAATAACTTAATATTATTTGCTACATGAATTTTGTAGATTTGTAACCTCCTAAACAGCCACATGGTGACCTTGACAATGTTTGCCTCAGTGTTAAATTTTGATTGGTGAAAATCAACAATATTTCTTACTTTCTTTTACTTGTTCCTGCTTTAATTTACTGTATTTATCTGAAAACAAAACGATCTCAAATACATAACGACCCCCCTCCCCCTTTTTATACCTAATTTGAATTTGAATGGAAATTCATATAATGAGTGGGAAAAAATAAGAATTCAAATATACATAAATTACAGTAGCGGGAGCTCACCTTCAACTAGGACGATGATGATAATGATAATAAAAATAAATAACAACAATAACTAATTATTGTCAATAGATTGCTTATAATTTCTGACAAGGTCAAATGATGAGTAGTTGAATTAAATATGTACGTACATGCATAAAATATCAAAATTTAAATTAAAATACATTATATACTTTATACGTTTGAATATATATGATGGGTGAGGTTTTCTTGTTATACAACATACTTGAAATAACACATATTGTAAACAGAATTATTTCATTCAAATTTGCAAGGTAATTTGCTTAAAGGCTGAAAGAGAGAGGAGAGGGAAGAATAGAAATTTACTGGTATGTTTGTGGTGGGAGAAGGTGATGGCAACACACAGCTTATGATGTTTAAGATTTTTACTTTCTAAATGTAAATGGCGTGTTCTTTATGGACGCTCTTTAACTGCTGTGGTTCTCAGCATCCCATTCTATATTGGGCGTGAAAGACCGCTTAATTTTGCTCAGAGGCCTCTCTATCAGGTTTGAGGTTCTTTTACGTGCCGTAAATCTACGAGACGGGACCAACGGCTTTACTTCCCTTCCGAAGGAAGCCATGCTAAGGATTTTTACGCCCGAAAAAATATGTTTAACTAAAAATTAAATATTAAATGCAACAAAGGAACACTGACTTCGAAAATGCTCCACATCTACGGTTATAACGACACAAAACGAAACACACAAACTCTGTCGAATAAGTCATAGCCTTGCAGTACTCTTTTGTGTTTCCCCCAGGCTTTGCCACTGCTATACCTGCAAAATTTGAAAAAACATTTTTAACTGCATAAATGAATATAAATGTCAATATTTTGGGGGGAGGAATTGTCTCGTATTCAGATAAATATGGATGTAGATAATGTTTTGTATAGACCACAGTTGTATTATTGTTAAAGGTCTAACACGAAGGGAGCTGCTGGCACTTCCAGCTGGTATAGCACTACTGCTGAATGATGCTATATATAGCTGCAGAGTAGATCCACCTCCAGACTGGCCTGAAGCAGCATACCGTCTAGCAGTACGACAGGACTTAGCTGCACAATGTCAACAGTCCAAACAGGATGCCAGACCTGAAATAGGGAGCATTGACTTGTGTTCATACTTGCCACAGTCTGGAGGGCGAACTGTTGGTGCTTCACAGCCTTCAGATGGACCTGCAACTGAGGCTAGGAAAACTGCAACACGGCTAGTGGAATGTGACCAAGATGATGGCATGGAGGGCATGGATCTAGAGGTGAGCAAATTCGGTATTCAGTCTAAAACAGATATTGGGTCCTCTTAATCTGAGATAAAAATTATACTATAGCAATCAGCCTAATATATTTCTGATGGATCACAACTTTTTGGGATAATTTGACTTATTTCTCCAATTTTTTCATAGCACCGATGCTATAGAGAGCACAAGTTACTCAAATTCGCTAAAAGCCAACTGTGACACATGTATTTCTCCCATTATAATGAACTCTATGGTTATATTTGGCGACATTCTATCTGTTCAGTTGGCATGAATCTAAATTTCCCCATGGTAAAGATATGGCTGAAATTGTAGTTGTTAGATTGGCAACATAGGCATTATCTTTATACAGTAATTATCTTAGGCAAATACTTAAGACTTAAAGACTTGAAAAAAATTCCAGAAAATTGCAAAGAAGCACTGGCAGAGTTTCATGATTTGTTTACTTGAAATCTTTTAACAAGCGGGCATTAAAGGTAAAGCTGATTTTACTATTAATGTACTTTGCTTAGAATGAATTTTGCAATTGTTATATATTTTTAAATCCATGACGTCTGTAGTGGACCGAGATGGGGGACGCAGCGGCCGGGCGGTAGGCCAAGGCTCCCCGTGAGCTGTCGTGCCATGGAGTTATTATATATTTTTAAATTACAGGTCTTGAATTAACAATTTGAAAACTAAATCTTGCAATCAAAAAACGCCTGACTGTCCTGACTACCAAACTGGGTTTTTCAAAATAATAAGAAATTAGACTTACCTAAACATGTTCAACCCCACAATTTTGCCCAAGCCCACTTTTGCCTACCCTTGGCAGCTACGCAGTGAAACTTTGCTGTGCTCTTAAAGACGATCTGTCCCTTGGCAAATTTCTAGCTAGGCTGAAGGAGTTTTTCCTGTGGGGCATGCTGAAGAGCAAAGGAATGAGTAGTTCAAACTTTTCCCACCAGATTGCAGCTGAATCTTGTTGCATACATTACTATGAAGATTTTGGGAAGATTTGTTTATCCCAAAAATGCTTGACTATCAGTGGAGATGACCACATCTGGCACATAACTTGTGGAAGGGGGTGGACAAACAGTTCATCTTATAGGTATATAAATCCATGAATGTAAAGAAAATTATTCTTGGTTGCATAGATGCCATTGTATTCCATGTGGACATTTATTTGGAATTGTCTTAGTATTTGTATAAGCACTCCATACTCATTAATTTTTGTTTATACAACACAATTTTGCAGTAAATACCTTTACAAAACATTTTATCCATGGGCAGTTCCTGTGTACAAACACTGAGACAAGTAAATACCTATAACACTTCCCAGTGCTAAATATCGCAAAACAGTATTTACTAACTGGCTTGAAACTTGTAATTGTGATTGTAAAGTTGGAGGGACCCCAAAACATGTATGGTAAAATCTTGATATTGAATTTTTGGGTGGATACAATACCTTCTCTATCTAGAATGTACATTGCTGTGGTAAAGAAAGTAAAAATGTAATTGATAATGAGAGGGTTGTGCAATGACAGAAGGGGAGGGCCCATGTTCAAAGGGCAGTTGAAAATTTAAACTGGTAGTAGATTGATGATTTTAGTTTCAATTTGCACTCAGAACAAGTTTTGAAAAACTTAGCAGGACATCTCTACCATTCAGAGTGTAGATGTTTCAAGTTTTTTTGTCTTTTGTATTAATTTGTTTTGTTATGTATATGGTGAATGCATCCATATGGCTACTTTTGGAATATGGTGATATTCCCTGCTTTATTCATCTTTCTGGAATAATAAGTTTACCAATTTGTTTGTTTGCAGTGAAATGTCACATTTTGATGTGATTTTTATCGTGGTCATTGTTTATATGTAGTTGTCGACATGGTGGAATTTCTGTGTATTCCAAATTATCCATTACTATGGTTCATAATTTTGAGATATGCCATATATTTATAGATAATCTGGGTGTCAATTTGTAATTGGAATATAATATTTCCTCTATTTGTTATGTACATTGAGAAAGTAAAAATAGGCCTGTAGACAAAATCCACTCTGCTATATATTAGAAAGAAATGAAACCTCATTCTTTAATTGATAATTCAAGAGAATATTGCCCTAACAGCTATTTGCAGTTTTGCGTTAATGATTATGATTACACATGACATAAAACAGAATTTATTCCTGATTTTATTTTGCAGATTCTGAAACTGAGGTTCAGTAAGGACCACCGTGTGGCAGAAGTTCGCAGACTTCTTCAGTCTTCTCAACCAGTTCCAATCTCTATAACACAGCGCCCTGAAGTTTCAGACCATGAATTCATAGAAGAACAGGAGAAACATCTATATGCTATTTGCACTCGCACAATGGCTCTACCAGTAGGCAGGTATGTTATTCATCTAAGGTCCTCAAGTATACTATTTGTACAGTAGCTAATGAATAAATTAATGCCTTGAAATAAAAAAAGAAAAAGTTGCTCACTAATAATATGAAAAGAAATAAGAAAATCATATGTGTTACATTCACTTGACGTTCTTTTCCCATTACAAACTGATACATTTGTGTTAATTTAATTGCTTTTTTCACACAAGCCATGTGTAGGACAGGAGCTGGATAGGCAGAGTCAGACTGAAAAATTCAATGCCATAGCCAGGATTTAAACCACGGATCTCCTGGTCTCTAGCCAGTCGCTCTAACCACTAGTACAATGGCAATATGCCGGCACATCATTAAATTCTTCAATTGACTCTCATGTTTCCCAGTAAACCTCGAGGTTATCTCAAATTATTTTGAGATTTTTTTTTTTGGTAGTGTTTAACGCCTGTTTTAACTACTTATGGCACCGCAGGTGGTGACACTGATGATACATGAATGATGATGGAGCACTGGTGGAATGCGATGGCGGGGGAAACCGGAGTACCTGGAGAAAACCCGCCCCAGCATCGCTTTGTCCACCACAAATCTCACATGCAGTTCGCTTGGGATCGAACCCTGGCTGTCTAGGTGAGAGGCGAGTGGTCTAACCACTCGGCACAGTGCAGCCCCGTTATTTTGAGCTAACACACCACAATGGCGACTTACAATATTTGAAGTACTGAAGTCCCAGACTTCAAGGTTAGCCAACTATTAAGTGATTTAGTATTTAATTGTTTTTTCGCATAAGCCGTGTGCAGAAAAGGCCATGCCATGGTTGTATGTTGTTATGATAGCTCAGTGGTTATAGCAACTGGGTAGAGCCCGGGAGATTGAATCCCAGCTATGATATTGAATTTTTCAGTCTGACTCTTCCTTTCCAACTCTTGTTCTACATATGGCTTGTGTGAAAAAACAATTAAATAAACAATAAAAAAAAAAACAAATTTTGTTTGCTAAAAGCAACAAATACTGAAACTCTGCTGTTAATGCATTTGCTCTGGAACAGAATCACTTAGACATCATTTTAATTCTGCTGTAAGAGGAAATGTATGTTAAAAAATTTAGCATTTTAAATAATAAATGTTTATTTGTGAATTATAGTGTAAAATATGTTACGGATTACACTTATGTAGGTAAGTAGTGTTCGGTGCAGTAACGTTTTTAAATAGTACTGCCAACAAAGCTTTAAAGGGCCAGTTTCACCAACTTTTTCAGTTATCCTAGTTTATATAATCGCTGATATTAGTGTCTATTGGGAGAGTTTAAGAAGCATGTTTCACCAAGAGGTTGTAAATCCTATTAATATAACTGTCGTCTTGGTGTACATTACTGAATGAACCAGCAATTTCTCATACATAACAAGCAAGAACTACCAAATGCCAATTTCTGGGTTTTCCTTCTTTCGCCTCTTTTTGAAGATAAAACAGTGGATGCACAGGATTAAAGTGTGAATTATTTAATTTTTGTGTTGGTTAACTTATTAGTAAAGAGAAATGTCCACAGAAAAAAAAAAAGAAAAGAGAAAAAAAAAAGTCCAAACATGGCTGGTGCAGAAAAGTGTACTGTTTAGAAAGGGTAAAACAACATTTTTATATGGTGAAGAAAAAAAAAAGTGTTATGTCCATTCAGAAAAAAAATGTGGAATGGACTGATAAGTTCTTTTTCTTGCCTCTTGCAAAATTAGCTTACAAAAGATTTCACTGCAGGCGATATAACAGGTACAGAGAAATAAGAGACCTAACTGTTTATATTTTGGATAAGAATTCTGATTCTTGCTCCTTGTTCTAAAATGGAATACAGCACTTTCTTGTTTAATATCTTATAAGGTTCCCCGCGAGCTGTCGTGCCATGGAGTTATAGTTATATTAGGTATGTTAACTCAAAAAACAATTTGTTGATTGTAGCTTATTACTTTAATGATGGCTTTTAATAATTTATTTCCAGCTTGAAACATATGCATGCTTGGGGACTCTGTAAAGGGAGAGAAAACACTTCATTTTAAAAACAAAAAAATTAACTGTGGCACCCAAGTATGTGAACACAGCTTTTGAGTGAGAATGCTACCCATTCGGCTACAGAAGCATTTAAGATAATGGTGTGTATGATGACAAGTTTTCCCCTTTTTTAAATGCAAATTGCTATTAAGTTCAGCTTTTCGAAAGTTGTGACAGAAAGATTTCCAAGAAAATCTCCCCACCCCAAATTACTCTTTACAGGGAACATTTTTTGAAAACTTTGTTTTTCTCAAAAATAGCTCTAACAGCTTTGATTAAATATTATTTGATATTTAAGATATTTTTATAGCAAATGAATGTATATCTTGATTTCTCTGAGAGTAGCCTCTGAAATTTGGAATGACTTCTGAATAATAGGTTAATTATAGGAGACAGACGAAATCACAAACTATGTAGATCTCATTAAAGCATACATTTTGCAGCTGTCTCCTCGAATAAGGGGGAGGGGCGAAGGAAAGAAGTAAGTGATGGTGAATGGACATTGTTGCTGCTTCTGGCTGTCTCTTACCACATTCCCTTTCACCATTGTCACTCTGTATATTGCCGGATAGCTAAACCAATGAACTCTGGAAAACAAACTCAGGGAGTGTAGAATGCGATGTTCAAAGATACTGTATTTATCCAAATACAAGACAATATTTTTTCCAAAATATTAAGGTTCAGAACTGGAGATTGTCTTGCATTAGCGATATATGCTTTCTGAATACCAAACTCCAAAGATTTCAAACTTTGTGGGTACAGCAGTGGCAATGCCTGGTGGAAATGGTATAGATTACTGGCGCCAAGGTTGCAGCCATAGATTAGTAGTTGTGACGTATGTAGCAGATTTTGTGTGTTCCATTTCGCCCCAAAAATTAGCTGTTAACATTCTCATGGCCTATGAACATTCTCATCGGAAAAAAGATTACTCTCCGAGACTAAAATAAAATTAGAGGGCTTTTAAGTATGTTGTCTTGATAGAAAATGCCATTCATAATCATCATTACAGCTATGCTCCTGCCATTGCCTTGGTCACATTGTACAATTGTATACTTTCCTTACATCTCCATACTCTCCTCTTCATCTCTCCTGACCAAAATATGAATTTATGTGCAAATTTAAAGTAGGTAAACTGTTTTATGACATGTTATATTAAGTATCTTGTCTTAATTGAAAATCGTATCCATAATTGTTGTTATAGCCAAGCTGCTGCCATCACCACCAAACACAGACATACCAATACATTTTTGCTCTCTCTCCCTCTCGCAATGTGAATTTCTGGGCAAATTCAAATTAGATAAAAAATTGTACAATATGTTATAGTAAGTATGTTGTCTGAATAGAAAATCATATCCATCATCATTACACCTATGCTGCCTTCACCACCCACCATACCATCACACCTACACTGTACATTTTCATATTCCTCTCTCAGGCGGCAACCATACAAAAGTGAATTTTTGCGCAAATTCAAGTCAGTAAAATAGAGAATAAATAAATAAAAATAAACAAAAAAATATGATATGTTCCATATGACTTTCTGTATATCTCTGCAACGAAAAGACCGTTAAATACCAAACTTGGATGATTTTTATTGAATTTTGCATAACTGGTAAACCATAAGAGATAAACAAAAACTTGCTGCATAAAAAATGTACATCACGATAAAACACACAATTTATATCAGTAAACCATTAAAGCTTCCATTATGAGTAAAGTGAAAACTTGGTAGTTAATATTCCCATCTATAACATTGTTTATTTAGCAAAGCTTAGTTGAAGATATGCAGTACTCTCAGAAAAGATGTAATCTTTTTGTAATTGAATAGCGTCATAGCATGGTGCCACTTGCTTTCTAGGGGAATGTTTACACTGCGCACAGCAGCACCGGTTGTAACTGAAACACTTCCCATTCCAAGATTGTGTCTGACAGGAAGAGCTCCTCCCAGAGGTACAACTGTTGATCTCTCTCACATTGAAGTAGTTCCCAACATGAACCTCTGGCCACTGTTTCATAATGGTGTTGCTGCTGGTCTACGCATTGCTCCTAATGCATCAGACATTGACTCCACATGGATTGTGTTTAACAAACCAAAGGTATGTTCTTATTTAATTTTCTATAAGCATTGTGGCTTCATAGCAGAGGTACAATGTAATCATGTACATTATGATGGGTAATCTGCCTACTTGATATTAATGATGTTAATAATATTAAGTAGAAGGTTAATAACAGTGATGTGCTTATCATTAGAAGAAATGAGTTGGACTTGTTAACACTATATCACATAATAGTATTTCTTACTTCTATATGTTTTGGAAATAAATTGTTTCCGAAACATGTACAAGTAAGAAATACTATTAGTAATGTAGTGTTAACAAGTCCAACTCATTTCTTCTGCCTACTTATGCTTATTGTCATTGGTTGATGTAATGAATATGTACAAGAATCCCCAAACATGGGTATCTTGAATGAGTATATCACATTTGACATCAGTGATGTTTAGCCAGGTCTCCATTGCCTTAAGAATCAAAAAAACAAGTTGATTCAACATGATGAGCTAAACATGTTAGCGGTTAATGAATGTCTCCACTTGTCAACAAGTCTTACAAAACAGGTTGATTCAACAGTCTTGACTAAAAAAAAATAGTTTTTCATCTGCACTGCAAAACATGTTGAGTACACTATGTATTTGGCAAATTTCATGCCGACCCAACTAACTTCAACCTGACAGTAGGCAACTGGCCTATGCTTACTCTTGTTTACTAGTGAGGAAATTGAGTGGACAAAGGAATCAACAATACATCGTATTTTTAAAAAAAAAAATTGCAAAAATGGCATGAAACTTATGACAGTGATGTGATTAATGTTGAAGGATGTAATGTTGAAAGAATTTGAGTCAGTTTTTGTAACACAAATTATCACTTGTAATTACTTATATCAGGACCAAGTTTAGGAACACTTATTCCCATTTTCAATCCTTAATTCTGACTGAATCTTGCTGAGGGTGGAGGTGCATCTATTGTGGAGGTACACATCACTAAAGCATTCCCACATTTATACATACAGTGGCACAGATATATAGATGACATCATAGTTTCAGAAAAACTCATAGTGAAACACTCAACTCCTCAACATTGTAGGTGTGCGGATCTGGAAGATCTGGGTGATGTACCTTAGGTGCTGGGCTGCGCAGTGACGACTGGTCCTCTCTGTGGTATTGCAGCTGGTGAAGTCGATTCTCAACGCTCCTCGGCTATTTGCAGACTCAGCGACGACAATTGAGACTTATTTATATTTAGATCAGGTATTTAGGGATGGTGATCTCAAGGGATGGTATGGGAAATTTGCTCAAAATAAATGTTGGTACTTTCATTTGATCAAAGGTTTATTTCCCTTTTCAAGTGTTCTTGAGAACACTTGAAAAGGCGTGATTCTATTTTGGTAATTTCTCTCAAACTAGAGCGTAATGTGCACAAAGGTAACTTGGATTTACGCGGTGATAAGTGCAACTGTTACATGGAGAATTATCGTAGACTCTTTAACTTTCTACACCATTTCTGCACGGTGTTAACTCGCGGCAGTGGTTGAATCACAATTATAGCCTTTAAGCTTGATAGACACTTCACTCTTTAACGTGGATTCCTTGTTCCAAGCATCGCAGGTTTCGCGTGAAGTTACATTTCTTAGTGCCTGAATCACAATAATAAACTTTGCGGACACTTTGCTAATTTGCATGGATTCCTTATTCTGGATGTCGCAGGTTCCGTGTGTAGTTACATTTCAACTGCCTGAAATTTAGGGCAAATACTCTAAATTTATAACAAATCCTACTCACACGCAAAACTCTCAATTCGCAATTGCATTGGCCCATTTTTGCGCCTAAAATAGCTTGGGGTGCGCTTCTGACATGACGCGATTAATTCCAATTGTCAACACGTCTTTCACATGATTCTTGACCTAAATTTGCTCGTGGTTCCCCTCGTCATAACCACTTTCTCTTCCAGAGACATGTCTACACAATAGCAACTTTACCCTCTTGCAATATACAAAGGCAAATATCGTGAACAACTAAAATCGTCGCTTGAGAACTCTCGGGTTGAAGTTAGAAAGGGCTTTCCAGGAACAATCTCTCTGAACTTCCAATATACATTGAGATACAATAAATACATGATATTTTACTTAGTAAATAACTTAATCTAATTAATTAAAATATAGACAATGGGCTCCTTCAGCCAGGCGACAATGCAAAACAAATCAATTCAGTTCACCATAGAAACCAAACAGATTGGCTGTCTACCATTTCTGGACATCAAAATAATCAGAACAAGAAATTAGCAAAACCCAATATTTGGAATACACAGAAAACCCACAAATACAGATAACTATATATTTAGTATGATAGCTACAATCCCACAGCACACAAATATGCTGGCCTGAAGTCTAACATACAGATTAGTACACATCCCCATGAAAAATAACGAATATCAACAAGAATACCAACAGATACTCCAAATAGCTACCAACAGCGTTTCCACAAAAGTGCAATCGACAAGAGAATACACAAATACAAAAAATTGAACTGCATAACATTTACAACCACCCTACAGAACCACCATGACCAACCTCAGTACAGAAGATTCCTTCGTCATCCTTAGGCACACAACAAGTTTCAGAAGATCTTCATGAATTATAACATCACCTTAGCTCCAAAAAACTACTACAGCATTCAGAAACTGCTATGCAAAAAATTAAAGGATCCTATCCCGGCGAACAAAAAACTGTGAATTTACGAAATTGAATGCTCAGACTAATTTAGTATACAGAGGAAGAACAAAAAAAAAAGTCTGGAAACCAGATTAAAAGGGCATATGAGAAATATAAAATACAAACAGAAAAATCAGTTGCCCATCATTTTTGGTCATCAGGACATGAAATCACAAATAAAACTGTTAAAACCAGCTTATAAACATGCAGAATTGGATGTCTGGGAGAAAATCTACATCATGAAGAAAAACAACCATGCTATGAATTTCAATTTATCACCATTCAGTAACCTTTGGAAGTTCATAGATCCAGCACCAGATGCCTCCACAAATGATGACCTCCATAGCCTTGATGCTAAAGAAGCGAGATTCAATCAGAAATAAGGGTTAAAAATTGGAACAAGTGTTCTCAAAGCCAGTCCCAATAAGTAATTACCAAGTCATGTTTTGTATTACAAAAACAGACTCAAATTCCTTCCATTTAACAATACAGCTGTTAAGGAGATTCATGCAATACCTGTCATCTGAAAAACAAGGACTGGATAAAAAGTAATGAGAGCTATTTTTTTCTCTGAAATGACTTTATTGATAGAGGAACTTACAGTTACACACCTTCAGATAATCACCCCTGTTATTTATGACCTTTTGTCAAATGTTTAGGAAGGCGTTGTCTACCACTGTGCATCTATTTCTGTTGATGTTCCATATTGACTGCCCTAAAGCATGGATGTCATTTCTGGATCCCTCATAGTGGTTCTTTCACTTTGGCAAAAACATCGTAATCACAGGGACTCATGTTGGGTGAGTACAGTGTATGTTCAGGAATCTCCCATTGCAGCAATTGTGGCATCTTGCATTGTCTTGCAGAATGATGGGTTACTGTTCCATGGAATGTTGTTGCTTTCATGTGAGCGCTGGATGAAGGTGGTGTTGCAGGAGTGTGCAATAGTAGGTAGCATATTAATGAATGGAGGTTTCACGGTTCTCCTCATTCAAAGAAAGTGCATGCTACACAAAGTGCTGTGAAAGTGATGTTCATTATGGCATGACATTGATGGGG